>SJJU01015246.1:0-14470 GCA_012932125.1 Conopomorpha cramerella
CCGGCGCGCGTGACGCAGCTGCGCGCCGAGGAGTGCGCCGACGTGAGCAACACGCGCGAGATGGCGCACGAGAAGGAAGTCCACTCGGCGATGCAGATGGGCCAGTCGTGCGAGGACCTCACGCTCGTCGCCTCGCCGGGCCTGGGCAACTCGCCCACCAGGGTGCCGAGGTAACGCCACTAGCCGTACCTACCTCACGACTCGTGGTCATCTCACACCCTTCCGGGGTGGGGTGACGGGATATGCGCCGTATTTGCGCCTGCCCGTAGTGTCCTCGCCAGGTCATTGGGCGTGCTCCTTTAGTCCCCGGCGGTTAAACAAAGGATGCGGGGCGTCTCTATGGCCAACTCTCTCCCGCCCGGCGCGGAGGGGTGCTTGGCTTCCAACTCTCCTCCGCCCGGGTGGGCAAAGGCTTGGCTGCCAACTCTCCTGCGCCTGAGGGATCAGGCTCAGGTAGGCTTGGCGGGTGGAGTCATACTGTACCAACTCTCCGTCAGGCTGGGCCTTGCGGCTTCGACTGACGCTTGCGGTACCTACCTATCTACTGTCGTCCTGTTTGTAGCAACAGCTGAAAACTTAAAACACTTTTGGTAGTTCACGTTTTTTTCTCGAATTTCGACACAAACACATGTGCAAATGTCATTGTTGTCACCAGACAACTGTTTCAGGTCATCGGCCTGACGCGTCAGGCGTTTGAACCTAACGCGGGAGTAATTTATTAGCAAACACGTAGTTTAAGCCTTAAGAGGGCACAATCAGAAATCACTAGCTAAACAAATCCGGGATATTCCCACCCACTTTCCCACCACTGTGATTCCTGTTAGAGCCAGGATCTACAGCGGCATCCAGAATAGACAAGAGCTCAATCAGTGACGACTAGCTAAACAAATGTACACTTTTCGCGAAGTGTGTAAGTTACTCCAGCAAATTGTACTTTGATAGTAGAATTCATTTATAAGTTATAACTTTATACCAACGGAAAATGTTTTAAAAAACACGCTGGTGAAACGGAATGTGTTTTTCGACATTTTTTTTCTCATCCCATCGAGGATACGCACTAACAGTCAGAATATTACTAAATTCTATATAATTAGGTATAATTCAATATTGTTCACCGTGTATATTGGTGGGTGGGTAACTGCGTCGAAACGTCGAGTAAAATAACAAAGGTAAACTCGAGCTTGTCTTTGTTTATATTCGCGCCGATATACCCGGAGAACAATATTGAATTCATTAAAAAATTATCTATAGAATTACCTACTCATTTTTGATGAAGTAAAACACCCTCGCCTTGTCTTGAATAGGCTTGATGAGTGTGCGGTGAACGTTTTAATACATAATATGTACACACCGTAATATGTACGGCGAATAGAATACATGTGTCACCACCCCAGACCAACTTTTCCCGTCATGGGGGTCGTAAGAGACGACCGAGGGAGCTCTCCAGAGAGCGGGCAGCAGCGCTCTCTGTGAGTTAAACCACAACACCACTGCGATCGCCAACCCACATGCCAAGCGTGGCGATTACTGGCATTTCACCCCAAATGACGGATCTCATTGGGGGAGGCCCTCGTCCAGTATGTGGCTGATGATGATGATGAAACACCCTCGCCGTCTGTCTTGACTAGGCTTGATGAGTGTGCGGTGAGTCAAAGTTTTAATACATAGGTACACACCTGCGCCCATCACTAGCAATTCACATTGAAAGCACCACTTCACCACACCAACTCTGTTGTCACAACACGAACCAACCGTTCCAGATTCCCGCCAGTAGTGTCACCGTCGCCGACACGCAACCCTAAGTACACGACGACGACGCGACGAAGCCTCTCACCGAACCCCATACGAGCGAGCAGCTTCAGTCCAGTTAGCCGGCCGACGCTGCTGCTCACCGGCAAGCGACGCGGCGACGAGGCCGACTCGCCCCTCTCCAAGCGCATGTGCACGGACCGCCTCACCCCCTCCACGCCGGGCACGCCCGACTCGGATTCGCTGGAATGCACCTTCAGACCGGTGTCGCCGCGTGCGCAGCCGATGAACGAGTCGCCGCACGCCCTAGACCCGCACGACGACAACCACAAAACGGAGCCCAGCTAATAAATAAAGCCCGGTCAGGCAGTGGCTTCGGAAAGTGGCTTTCGGGTGGTTCAGTTGTATTGCGTGGGAATGTCGCGAGAAACAGATCTGTTGCATATCGACTGTGAACTGGCAATGCGTCCTATCTAAACCGCCAGTATGATGCGAGTTTGATTAGTATTACTATGTCAGATAGTACTTTTTGTTTTAAAATTGCATGAACTTTTAAGATCAGATAGGACCTGTTACTAGTTCAAAGTCGGTATTGGAATGATGGTTGTACAGCGTGTGTACTGAAAAGTTCCGTCGTATAGTCGAATTTTATGCTCATGCTGTTTTAAATATTTAATTTATATTTTTTATTAATGTCACAGTTTAAACATAATTACATTAGTGACAGAAATGAGGACTGTCAATCTGTCAAATAAAAGCAGTGGAAAATTCCTCATAGCGAAAAGTGTCGCTGCAAAAGAACCATCTTTCCTCCAACACAGATTAGTAATGTTTCATCGGCATTTGGGTAACGTTACTGAACTTCCAAACTGAGAGAGGTCGTGGAAATGTATTTATAGTTTAGGGTATCAGTGCAATTAATTTTCTTTTGATATAAGAGGCCGCGGCACCGATATGGAATTATGCATATCGCCAACTGTACTCCATAGAGACGGGCCCGCCTTAATATTTGGAAGGTAGTTTGTGTGAACAATACTTTGATGACATTTATTTTATCTTGTAACATGACAATTTATTTTCAATCAATCATTATGATTGCTTAACCCTTAATCAGACAAGGTATGGTGTTTTTCTGATGAATTTTGTACTCTGTTGACGTTTGTTATTCTAATTACCGACTCCATAACATAAATTCGGGTGATGTTTATCAGAAAATCTAGCTTTTAAGTACAATGTGAAATTATTGTTTAATGTTTTAATAGGTACGTGTCCTATAGTGTTACATACCTTATGTGATTATTCTCTGATAATTTCTCTGAAATCTTTAGATCATTCTTAATTAAGTGAAGACATTCAATAAGCTTTAAAGTATGTGTTGGTCAAGTGGCAATATACTAGCCTTTGTTTGATTAAGGGTAACGGAATCTTTTGGCGCGCGGCTACACATAAGTTTACGCCTAAATGTAGGCTGATTGACGTCCTGACTTTTTTTGGACTGATAACCATTTTGGTGCGGGTATATAATAGTTTTTTTTTAATATACAGGCCAGTCGTTAAATTCATTACTATAGAGAAAAAAAATGTTGTCCGTGTTGTGTTCAGACTACCTCCGAAGTCAACGGAATATCGTTCCTATGTAATACCATACATAAATACATAGTGTTGTTGAAAGAAACAACAGCAAGTGCCCTATAAAATAGCCAAAGCAATGTAAATAGTTTAGATATGTACGCGCCCTATGTATACGGTCAAGTACAGAATTTTATGCGTTATGAAGCATTTACACGAGACCGATCTATAGTACAGCCGAACCAAATTCATGACCCACCATAAGGCGATTTTCCTTCTGATATTAGAATATGAATGAATGAATAAATATACTCTTTATTGCACACTGTACATAACAAATATAAAAAAATACAATGGAAAACATGCAAAAGGCGACCTTATCGCTCATAGCGATTTCTTCCAGGTAACCTAATTTAAAGATTACAGGAGCTTAACAGATATAGAATATGATAAGATTGAAAATCGCGAGGTCCTATCCTATACACTGATTACTTCTCCGTAGTACCGACAGTGTCAGGCCTAGTAGTCTGACACTGTGAAGTGTCAGACTACTAGGCCTGACACTGTCACACCTGTCTCGGGACACATGTCGGTTGGGTGTCTAACAACTGTCATATGGCAATTTTATGAAGTTAAAAAAAGAATTTTCAAAATCGTAAACGACGAAGTTATCCGCGAACAAACATAAAACAAAAGCATATATACGGTCGAATTGAGAACCTCCTCCTTTTTTTTTTTTTGAAGTCGGTTAAAAAGTAACATTTTTGACAGGTTCACAGAGAGAGAGAGAGATTCCTGTAGAAAAAATCAGCGCGACAACAAATTACTGTTGACACCTATATGGAAAAAGTTGAAATTGAATTGACTGAATTCAATTGATTGACAGCCCTGACTGGTGATCAGTAACAGTACGTAACGATACTGCTGCCACCTTAGCCGCCATAACTGACGTTGACAAGACGCGCAACTGTAAAGCCAGCCTAATCCCTATTGATTTATGTCCAAAACAAAGGAATTAGGGTCTAGTCCGACTACTTGATACCACATGACTCTTTAACACTGTCGTGGTCAATACGTAATAATACATATGCTAGTTAAAGCATAACGCTGCTCGTCGTGTCGTTATGCTTCTTCTACGTCAATGTAGTAGGTTTAGAAGGGATAAACTTCGCTAATTTTGGTCGGGCTATCGATTATTCCAGGACATTGTCTGTGGAGCAATTATTATTATTTTATTATACGTTAAAATTGACGCATATGAGAAAGTACTTGACTGTAATGGCGCAATGTAATTTGTAGATAATTTTTATTTAAATTTCAGTAGGTTAGGTTTCGCAGGCCATACAGTAGGATTGTATCCGTAGTGCATGGCACATCACTATTTAATTAGACGCCAAGGGAATGTGACTTTTCGATATCTGTTATCGGTCTAGTCTTGGTATTTCGGTTGATTTTGTTCGTTGCTAAGCAATAGTCGACCTTTATTTGTATTGAATAAGGGTCATTTTAATGTTGAAACTGTGATGACAGATGCCAATTGGACTTGTGACTTTAACACCACCAAATAGGGTATATTTTAAAATGACTACTGGATAAAATAACCCTTCTACTGAGACTAGACACTATTTATCATGTAGTCGAAATTAAATTAGCTAATTAAGGTACCCGGACACTATTTAAAGGGGGGATAGTGGTTAATTGGTTAGTCGGCAGTAATTTCTTCCAGGCTTCTTTCTGCCGCTGTATATATTAACCTATGTTTGAAGAAAAACATATATATGACAATATAAAAAAATGTATGGGCTCCCACACAAAACTTAGAATTCGCACTCATGCAATTAAATAACTCTGTTTATTATACGTCACATTACCAACAACTCTAGTGTCGTTCTAGAACAATTATTTGACATTTGTGACATGACAAGACAAGTTATAGCTATCCAGCGCCATCTATTGATTTATGTCCAAAACAAAGGAACTAGGGTCTAGTACAACTATTTGATACCCCATGACTGTTTAACACTGTCCTGACAATACGTAATAATACATATCCTAGTTCAAGCATAACGCAGCTTGTCGGCACGTTATGCTTCTTCTATGTCAATGTATAAATGAGCCAATCATCGAGTTGGCCACGCCCATAACCGACTTCATCTGCTTGCCAGAATTTTTTTGATGTAGAATGTGGAACAATAGACTGTCCTGTGGTCGATGGTCTAGCCCCCGGTTATTTTGTTCGGTGGCTAATTTAATATATGCCATATTTGGTGGTGTTAAAGTCGCAATTCGAATTGACACCTGTCATAACCGAGTTGAAAATTAAAATGGTTCGTCACCTGTACAAAAATGATGGACGAATTGTTTAACAGCGAACTACCAACTATAGATAAGTATACATCTGTCAATAAGATATAGATATATTTGTCCAGTATTTTTTAGCTCTTCAGTTTCCCACCATATTTTATACATATATCATTTTTTTAATGAGGCGTGCACGGACATTGTAAAAGTATTTTTATCTGAACTAGCGGCCCGCCCCGGCTTCGCACGAGTGCAATACTGTTATGCGTTTCTCTTCTATATTATGCATGTAATATACATAGAAACCTTACTCCGGGAGCAATCTATCTATTAAAAGAAACCGCATTAAAATCCGTTGCGTAATTTTAAAGATATGCATCAGAAATAGGGATAGAGAGCGGAAAGCAACTTTGTTTTATTGCTATACTGCGTGTAAAAGGACCCCCGAGCAATTTATCTTAGAAACGTTGGGTTCTATGGGACAATCCGAGGTAAAGCTAAAAATAGACATGTTTTTTCCTTGGGAGATAACATTTTGTATGGGATATTTGATAAAAAAAAATTTCATTGCCCCTCACTGTCTCCATAGTAAATGTTGTTCATATTGACAACCAAAAACGTTTCTAAGACCATTGCTCGGGGTCCGTTTACACTATGTATAGTGAAAAAAAGAAGATTATTTACGCGCAGATTTCTCAGTAAAAATACTTATACATTGAAAATTTACGTTGGAACGAACCTAGTTGTTGGTTGGTGTTAAAATATTCAATAATGTATAAAATAAAATGAATAGCAATGGCCAAATTTTGTATGGACCTCGGTAATAGTTATGTATAATATAATGTAGATAACCATAGTGTAAGTTCTGAATTGTAACCAACATGAAATGTGTTCACGTTTACCTATACCAATTCATTGTTTATTTTTTATGTAAAATTGTCGTTTGTAAATGCTTACCTACTATGTACATTTATTTACTAAAATTTGTTAGTTGCAGTACTATTATCAAATTTCTCGGATAAATTTCTCGCAATATACAACGTTAAATCAAAAACGTTGGCGAAATTATAAATAATGGATACCATAAAAATGTCACCTCTATATACATAGATACTTACCGATCAGCTGATTATCACTTTATATGAAGACTAGTGGACGCCCCGCGATTTCATTCGCGTAGTACCTGCATCCCAAATTTCAAGCGTCTACCTTGAGCGGTTTAGATTTTTCATACAAAAGGATTTTGGAGTTAATTCCCGTTCCCGTAGGAATTTTGGGAATTCCTTCGTTAGTGCACCTCTACGGTACCTAAGCTACGTCCGTTCCAAATGTCAAAATCAGCATGAATTAATCATCGTAACATATCTAAAAAATGTCAGCAGAGATAAGTGGAAGTATACGCCCCTAGTAGATAGCTACTGTGGAACAATATCCCATTCTTCCCTTTCGGTAGGGATAGACCAGTAGGTTATATGTGGAACAGGGGTAGCAATGTTTATGACGCGACAATCGTGAGAAAATGGTTTGCGTCTACTTTCGAATAGTGCGAACCATTTTTACAGTGTATTCAGATGTTATTATCCCAGCTAGATCGGTTCCTAAACATACTTTTTTGGCACAAAAAAAGGATTATAGCACGGCTAGCATGACTGTTCCCTTGTTTTGGTAATAAATGTACATTTGATACTGGATGTTGCATTGGTTTCAACCTATGCATGAAATAGGCTCAGGCACCGCGTAATAACTAAAACCGCAATATGAAATGGTATGACTTCATAAAACTTAATTTAAAAAATGCAACTGTAACTGCAAATTATCCGATTGAGCTAAGTCAGAAGCGGATTTTTTTTTGTGTTTTATTTGGAGAATTGTATAATATCATTGTATAGTCATAAATGAAAACTACCACGCGTTTATAACTAAGATCCTTTTACTAAAGGTGCATTTATTGTGATATTGGATTTTGGTTCGAAATTTAAAAATTTTGGGCGGTATTTTTTTTTAAATTGTAAATATTGTTTTGTTACAAGTATTTTTGTTTGGACTGTTAGGATTATTTAGCGAGATTAAGGTTGAATGTTTTGTTTCGTTTGATTTGTGGATATGACCTCTTTGCTACGGGGACAAATTTTGAATATGGCAACACCAAAGTTATTATTCCCGTGGCATAGGATAGCGCTTATTTTCTTGTCCTTATAATAATGACCTATGATTGGCATAGGTAGATCAGTAATATTTGTGTAACACGGTAACAATTGTCAAAGTTATTATAATTTCGAGTGATTAAATCACATCATGATTTACATTATCTTTTTTGTTTTATTACCCAACCCCCGTTGTATCTCCATTCTAGTTGTATTATATGCGAGAAGCTCAATGTAAAATCCAAGGCTACTACTTTGAAGGTTCTTATCCATCCTGATACTTATCTTTTTTGCGTAATTATGCCAGTTGGTCGGATCTCTAACTTGTAACTGGGAGCTAGGCTACTGGACGTGTACCAATGGGATACCATCTTTGTCAGAGCCTATGTACTTACGCAACGCAACGCTCGTACGGTGAAGGACATCATGATGAAACCCGCACACCACAAGGTGTGTGAACCCTATAACGGTGATGGGCTCACCCCCTGTCACGTTGGGTTAAATACGCTGCCGTGGGTATTTGCTTAGCAAGTGGGATTATTTTACCTACCCCGCTTTGGGATTAAAGACCTGAAGTGTATTTTTTTATTCCAATATTTCTTTATGTTATCAACATAATTTGACCAGTTTCTGGATGTACGGGGCTTATTCCGAATATTTACCCTAGAAAATCCACCTCAGGGTATATAGTGAGAAACACGCGTCTCTAAATCCTCTTCGTCATATAAATTAAATTTTCAATCGCATTTTCCGAATATCCACCCTGGGGTACAGTTTACAGGGTGGATAGTGGAATAATTCCTAATACATTCCCTTTGTTCGGTTTAGGACAGATTCTGTTCAAGTCAGATACTTTTACGATAGATTCGGTTTAGAACAGAAGTATAGTCAAAGTCAGTAATGAAACATCAATATTATTTACCTATCGCTATTCGTTAACTTTTAACAGATGAGTTTTAGTTTTCTAATCGTAATACAAGAGGTAGGTACCTAATTTTACGCTGCACTTTCTATAATAATCGACGTGATGTGATGTCATACGGTTCCATTCTTGAAGATAAACCAGAAGTTTTGCTAAAGTGCTAGCTGGTCAAGACTTATCGAATTGCATTCATACCCTACGTCCTCAGTGAACAATTTGATACGATGCGGTCCAATGCGATGTCCGCACGAACGCAAGCTGTCAATTTTAAATCTTCGTAATCAATACAAGTGTCCTACGTCTTTCCGACTGACATTCGTGCGAGTAGCTGCGTTGCGGAAATGTCAATTCGGCTTGCGATTTTCGGACGAATTTTTAATAGAACAAATTGTAGGTACATTACTTTGATGCATTCAAACATAATTATCTCTTCCTGCACGTCGGAGGGTTATGGCCAAATTTGTTATAAAGTATCTTGCAGCAGTTTTTAGCAAGAAGCTCTTGTATGAAACTTCTTCCCACTCGGCATTAAATGAAAGTAAAGTATTATTTAGCAAACCAAAATCACTTTATTTACAAGTCTGTTTTACATTAACTTTGTATAATTCGATGACAAATACAAAACAGGATTAAAACGAATTAATCTAAAACCTAGTTTTAATGAACAACATTATTATAACATTCCAATATTTTGTACTCTTTTAAAATGTGATAAATTACAAAACATAAGACATTGACGTGAATAACCTCACAATAATTACTATGTAAATTACTTATTAAAACATTACAAAATCCATTTAATAATAATAATTATAATTAAAAGTTGTATCAAACCCGATCGATACAAATTCAGCTAAGAAAAGGTGTACATGTGATTGTCATCCGGCGCAAGTTGTGGCACATTGTTTACAAAATCAAATCGTCGACAATTCATAATCAGACGTGTGTGTCGGGCGACAGCCGCACCAACAAACAAACAAACAATACAAATCACAATCAACTAAAGGAAGACAACATTCCCTAATTAAAGCCCGACCGGAAATATTTACAACCAAAAAAACCTCTGAGCTTCCTAATTTTGGAAAGGATATTCCGTCACTCGAGAAGGTTTTAAAAAAAAATCCTAGTCTGACTGAACAAATAATTCTACTCAATTTATATTGGAATGTAACCGTTGTTCCGGGGCGTGGTGATTAATTTTGAAAAACAAATTGTCACAAGTCATTTTGGTATGTGGTAATATCATGTGCTACCATCGCAAGGGCTAACCCGTCCTTGTCAACAAATCTGCCACACGCAGGAATGGCACATAAAAATAAAAAGAAATCTAGGAAAAAAAAAGGTAACGTCCCATCCAAAAGATCGTCGCAAATTGTCAGTCTTAGAAAAGAATCGCCAAAAAAAAAGGTGTATAAATATAATCTCGCACAAATAGAGTATCTATCATTATGTGCACATGTCTGCAAAATTTGTCTCTAGAAAATAACAATGTATTACAGAATAAATCAATTAATTACTAAATTTAGCACTAGTTGGGTACAACATAAATACTAACATAATATCATTGCCAGACACATTAAGACATGTTTTCGCACGCACGTTTAGGCGTTTTCGAGATAATTACAAATTACAACAACAATGATAATGTTCGCGCAATATACAATTTCACGTAAACGCGTCAAAATGCGTCTGGCTGCACCAGCTACATACGCACATCAATAAATTGTCTACACATTTAATGTCAAACATTACACAAAATACTTTCATAGGTATCGGCATTAAAGAACAACTTTTTTTTTTTAGGTACCTTATGGCTTAAAAGCGTAAAACGTCACTAAGTCAAGTCTATGGTATCACACTACGCACAGGGCGCACCACTCGCCACGAGGCTGCCACGCGGCACCTTACACATTACTCTAGGTGTGATTATAAATTACAATGATTGCGGCCATCGATGGTGACATTGCACTCGTGTTGTCATAAAAATTGCCGTCTCTCGATGGCCGAATTTGTCTTAACGTAAGTCAGGTATTTTATTTTTATTTTTTAGAGAATTTGGGCCCACCTTAGTATGTTCTGTACAACATGTAAAGTACCGCGGGCGGCTCCTCAGCTGAGCAGAGCCTCGTCGCTGATCAGCGGCACTTTGGCCACCTCGAAGAAGATCGTGTGGGAGTATTTATTCCTAACAGTGCTGATGGCGGATTTAGGCTTCTTGTGCAGGACTGCGTTCTGCTCGATAGCTATGGGGATGATGTCTTCCACCAAATAGCCTGAAAATGCAATAAAATGTATGAATATTTAGATTATCCGTTTCGCCACCAGATGGGTTCGTTTCGTTTACCCGCTTTTCTGTTGATTTTCTTTGCTATAAACCTCACGGAGCCCGAGACCTTTCCAACGAATGCTAAACCGTGGAAATAGGTTCGTGCGTTCTGGAGTTATAGCGTCAGGGAGGAAAACCCGACTTATTTTTATATACTACATTATATTATGTTCATTTCAAATGCAGCTTCCTCATTGATTGGTACCTATTACGATAAAAATATTTAGAAAATATCGATGACTAAACGTGTTGTAAAGATTGGTCCATGTTTAGTAGAGGTCACTAATATCAGAAAAAAACTGACCAGTATAGTAATGCAAGGTGTCAGTCCACCCGCCAAGGGACTTCATCTTAAGGGCGAGGTAGAGTGCGGCCGCGGCCATCTTGCTGTCGGAGTGGCCCAGCAGGCCGTACTCCGTCAGGCACAGCTCCAGCACGAACCGCGCCAATGTCAGCGTCGGCATGGATACACGTGCGCACTGTCACCAGCATCATAATATTACAATGTTGTTATGTCTGCTTTTATTCTCCCTAGTTTGTCCCACCCAATGCACTCCAAGAGAGAAATGACAAGAGGATTACAATGCGTTGCGATTAGTTGAAACAAACTTAATGTAAAAGCCAATAACAACAACAAAATATTTCACGATGCGAGAAGCCGGAAACAGATCACAGTGGCGTGCAATTGGAGAGGCCTATGCCTATGTTCAGCAGTGGACAAGTATAGGCTGATGATGATGATAATGTGTTTTTCTTTACGTACATGCTAGGGATTCTGCTCCTTTTAACACGATTAATATACGACACACCTAACTCTCAGGCACACCATTTGGTCCTATTCACATCTGTACATTTTGTCTTCTGTTTTTTAGAACTTCGCCAGTCCATAGAAGCCTTGTATGTATGTACAAGACGCATGTGCGTCGCGCATTTCATAATTTGCCATACATGCATAATTACATGCTCTAGCAAAATCAGTAAATTTACATCCAAGGAATCAACGGATTTTCAGAAACGTCAATTTAAAAAAAAAATCCCTAAGGTGCATACAGCTTACCCTACGTAAATAAAGGACACTGACAATCTACCTGCGTCATTTCGCAGAGGGGAACTTTTTGTGTAGTTCTTATTTATTGCGTGAATGCAACAGAGCGAAGATGGAATTAATAGATTTTACTTCAGCCCAGTCACCCACCATTAGTAGCAGTGATTTGTTATCAAATAAGTAAGGGTGCATCTTGACATAACGCTTGTAAAGTGGGTTGCCCTAGATAAACATCTGTTGACCTTGGTAAACCTTAACGGTCGTTTTATTTTCCTTAGTCGCAAGTTTTGTGGCTTGTAAATTAACTAATTTTAAATGCCCTCCTAAGACTTTTACACATTTGTTTATTACACTAAGGATTAGGCTTGTCAAGCCTAGAAACGAACAAGCATGGAATTAATAAATTTGAATGTATATAAAAAACAATCGCCGCCGCCTCCGCCGCCTGTTTTCATGAAGCATTTCTATCAAATCAGCTGATCAGCACGGCAATTTGCTAAACATCCAACGTCAGTAAATAACATCTTGTTTCAACAAAGACATAACATGTCTCATCATTTTCATGCCCTTATCCCACACTAGGAGGGGTCGGCGCAACATGTTTCCTTTTGCCATTCATCTCTGTCATTCGTCAACTCTGCAGTCATTTTTGACACAGTCCACCCATGCCTTCTTTGGTCTCCCTCTTTCCTTGTATCCTTCCACATTCATACTCATCACATGGTTTCATCATAACATGTCTCATAAACACGAACCAGGGTAAATTTTTCATACTCACCCTGGCATATCTCCTGAGGAACCTGTACGACAGCGGCATGCCGAGGTCGAAGTCGATGACCTGCAGAATCTCCATCTCCATTCGCAGAATCTGGCTGAGGTTGTACGCGCCGTCGCAGATGTAGAGGAAATCGTCCACCAGGGGAGGTATGCGCTCCTACAACAAAGTATTGTACTATTAGCATGGACATACGTGCTTTGCATGAGACCCGACCAGTGGGAAATGCCTCTTTTTCACCGTAGCTTTTGTTATAATTGTGTACTGATAATTTTCATCAAGCCAAACATAAGACTGGACTAGCTGTCAGTCCATTTCCCCGTCGCTCAACCCACTACAGATGTCGGCAACAGAGATTCATAGATATCATAACTGGGTGCCCCACATGCAGACCAACTTTGCTAGTCATGAGAGACGAGTACATGAGGATGTGAAATCAGCCAACAGATTCTCAGTAGTCAAAATAATCTAGGTAAGCCTACATATAGCCATGTGATGACAGCAAATGGAATACATGTGTCACCACCCTAGCCCTACATTTCCCGTCTTGAGGGTCGTATGTGGCGACCGAGGGAACTCCAGAGGATGTGCAGCAGCACTCTCTGTGAGAATACCACTGCGATCGGCAACCCGTCTGCGAAACGAGGCGATTATTGGTATTTCCCCCCAAATGATTACAGAAATCATTGGCGGAGGCCCACGTCCAGCATTGACGTTGCTGCGTGTGCCTGACGATGATGTCTATAATGATTCAACATAAAACAGATATAAGTCTATAATTACATCAAACTTTGAAGCAATAAACATTGATGATGCTCCAAGAAGTTGCAGCTCCTCTTTGGAAAGAGGATCCTTCTCAGTCTGTTTCTTGGAAGCTTTGGTCAGGTACAGGTCAACAAGCTTCACTGCTAAGTACAGGGTCTCATGGTTCAGCTCAAAGCTCTCCTGGACCTCCACCATCCAGTCCACTAGCAGAGCCCTCATCCATGCTGTGATACCTTTCATCCGTGAAAGGTAGTCATCAATGGGGAATAAAGACTGAAAGCAATAGAAAAAAATACAATGAACAGTGCAATCATAGAAAATACTGTGTGTAGATAACTTGTCAAATGATGAGAAACAAGATTTCTACTTCTTTTTATTTTTGATGTTTTGAAAGGTTTCTGTTACTGATAGGTTTTATTTCAGAAAATTGTTTAACATAGACCTACTTCTCTACTTTTCATGTAGTTGAAAATGTCCATAGCGTAATTGGAAACTTGGAAGGGGTCAGTCCAGTTTTCTTGGTCAAAATCAGCAATTCCCTCGGGAACTTTGTGTGGAATTTCAGTCTCAGCGTCCAGGGAGGTATTTACTGTGTCATCCAACACAACCTTGTCAAGTTTCTCACTGATTGTTTTGTAAGCCTCCTTTGTTGTGTCATTTGGGCTTCTGGAAATTGAAATTAATTGATTGTAAACAGGATTAAATAATGCATAAACAAAAGTGTTATGGTCATGCGAGTCCAGTTGCTTATCGACAGGGGCAAAGGCCAGTAATTCAGGTCAAGGCAATATCAATTTAAAATATAAATTTACTAACATGTTTTCTAGAGCAGTTGTATACAAGGATGGCTCCCCAGATGTGTCACTTTTGTTTG
>SJJU01015248.1:0-16679 GCA_012932125.1 Conopomorpha cramerella
TGTACGCCGTCACCACACGGCCAATCATCGACAAACATAGTTAAGTCTTATTTCTTTCTTGTAGCGCTTTGCGAGGGTTGCAGAAAGAGAGCATGTAAACAGGAAAAATACTCTAGCCAGAAAGGCGAATGTACGAAAACCTACCCAGACCTGCACCCATCGAATCACAAAGGAAAAACAAGTTCGTTAACATGAATATTTCGTTAGTTGTATAATGAAAAAATATTGTAATAGCATAAATATTTAATGTGTCAACATGTCGGATTGTGTTGTGCCTACAATTCTATCGCGTGGAGAAAAACAGTAACTAAAACTTTCTTCTATGGAAAACCGTCCTCCGCGGAGCTGGGTCACTTTCCGTACAAGATATGTTTTCATAGTCCGTTACAAAGACCATACCGAGACATTAAAGGTCACGTGACCTCTAAACTAGGATACCCCATATACTATGAGCGTCGGGAGACTGATATCCTACTTAATATTATAAACATTAATGTAAATTTGTTACACTTTCACGCGGAAACTACGGCATACACCGATCGCCATTTTTGTACGGATATTCTTTGCTGTATCTTTGGAGTAACAAAGCCTTCATACCGAAATGTTCAGGTTTTTTTTTATCACAATGAACAAGCGTTTGACCACCATCCTGCCTGATGTTAAGCAGCGATGTGGTCTGCGATGGAGCACACTTGTTCATTAGGTACCTAAAGCATGCAACCATCGTCCTAGATGCTAGTGCTCTGACGGCTTATCTAGCTAGGTCTTCACACATTGCACAGTGATACCTATCATGTATATATGCACCACTACCATAACAACCTCCGGCAACATTTCAGTAGCCGGCCAGACGTATGTACCTACGTACCTACATGTATATTATGTATCTATCTACGTATAAACATGTGTGCCGGTTCAGAAACGATATTATCCACTTAGAGCGCAAGGCCGCTCCTTCGATCATAATAATACAAGTACCTACGACGTCGTTTATATCTATGTTTCAAATATACAATTACATTACAATGTATGCATCTTATCTACCGTATATTGAGAGGAAGAAGAGTTTTGTGTACAGTGATTTCTTATATAATGATACGTCACACCCGTTTTCCAGGCGGGTATTGGAGGCAGAGATTATGGCTCTCCCGTTCTCATAATCCTGGAAAATCTCTTTCGGCTCTCCACACATCTCTTGGTACGGTCGGCCAAGAAAATGGTCTGTCAGTTTCGATGACACTTCCCGTGTCACTAAAACATCAATAAGGTAGAGTTGGTATATTGTGACAAGTGAACAATGAACCTTAATGTTTAATGACATTCATATGAGTTTCAACCTTAGGGTGGTAGAGCAGATTCTTGGCCGACTGTACATGCTTGCCGGCCTCTTTAAGGAATGTCCTTATAGGATGACCCCTACCATACGGCCTTCAACCACATTATTGTATAATCTAAGTTGACTGTAGAATTTCAAAATAAATCCCGAAATATACATATATAAGCGTAGCCAAACTCTATATCCATGAAACTATAAAATTTCACAACAAGAAAAAAAAACCGACAGCATATGTTGCCAGAAAACAAATAGTACCTACTTATGTATAAAAATAATGTGTCACTCGACAAAAAAAGATACCGCTGACGTAAATAGAGGTGTGTCCGACGATGATGGAGATACTAAATAAATATTACACATAAAATATGTTAGTACATTCATAGGTCCAGTTGGTTTGATCCTTGACTTGTAACCGGGAGGTCCCGGGTTCGAGTCCGGCTACTGGACGTGTACCAATGGGACTCTATTTCAGAGCCTATGTACGCAACGCAACGCTCGTACGGTGAAGGACAAACATCGTGATGAAACCCGCACACCACAAGGTGTGTGAACCCTATAACGGCGATGGGCTCACCCCCTGTCACGTTGGGTTAATACGCTTGGTGAACCGTGGGTACTTGCTTTAGCAAGTGCCTCTGCCTACCCCTCTTGGGAATAAAGGCGTGAAGTGTATTTATTTTTTTTTTTTACATTCATAGACTTCTTATTCTTCTGCCAAGAGTTAACTCCGGTTGCTTATCCCGATTGCGCTGGAGGAGTTCCCTTCGCTCTTTATTTATTGAAAACGACATTTCACACCTTGTAATCCCAAATGGGGTTAGGCAAAGAACCTAAAAATAAAATAAATACACTTCACCACTTTTAATCGCAACGCGGGATAGCAATTGCCCACGTTTCACCAAGCGTATATGACAGAGGGTGAGCCCATCGCCTTTATAGGGTTCACAAAACTTGTGGTGTGCGGCTTACATCACGACGTAGTCCTTCACCGTGCAAGCGTTGCGTTGCATACATAAGCTCTAAAAACAGTCTCATTGGTACATGTCCAACATACGGACGGAATCGAATCCGCGACCTCCCGATTGCAAGTCAATTGTTCGACCAACTGGACAAAGAACAGTTAACAGTGGTCTATGGCTGTTATTGTCACACACCTTGTGGTGTGCGGACTACATCACGATTCACGATGTTGTCCTTCACCGCATGAGCGTTGCAAGATACCCATTGGTACGCGCCTAGTTCAGCCAGCCAACCTCCCGATTGCAAATACTAATATCCACACTGGGCCACAGACGCAGCGTGGCTAATCGAACGAATCCCCGAACCACGGCGGTTGCATGTTTTCAATCCGGCTGGTAAGCCTCTAACTCGGCTTAGCAAATATTCTCAGGAGAATAGCCGGGACTTACAGCACATAACATATTGTCCTTAGCACAAACTCTCAAAAAATCCTGTCTTTTTCGGGCTATTCAATGAGTACTTAGCTTACGCATACAGTATTCCAGCTCTCCTTTGGACATTAGAAATGATGAACAATTGTGGCTAGTTGTAAACATTACATCATACTACTAATATTATAAACGTGAAAGTTTGTATGTGTGGATGGATTTTTTCTTTCACCCAAAAAGTACTGGACTAATTTTGATGAAACTTGGCAGTATTGTAGCTTATAAACTAGAATAACGTATAGGCTATATATATAATATTGGTAAAACAACGTTTGCACGAAATAAATTCACGTTTCTGTCTTTCTATTTTTCTGGTTCACAAAAGATTGTCCCGTACCGAGTACTTACGTAGTTAGCTAGTAACCGAATTAAAATGAATTAAACCGAAAACCGACAATTAAGCCTTATCTGCCATATTACTTTGTGAGATTCATAAGTTCCATTTTACGCATTCATACATTCACAATTATGCAATAATCATGAAGGCGTATATCGGCAAGTCCTTATGAAGTTTACCGCTTGGTGCAGTAAATTTTAATGTTTTTACTTGATTGTTGACTTTATTCCATTTTGACCCATCAATAATCGATTACGAAATCGATTATTAAATTCGACTCGGTGTATTTTTTCACCGGGTAGGTTCAAGCTTATCTTTACTTATTTTCACATCGATCGATGCGAAAGTGCGCATGCATTTCACAAAAAAAAAATCAGCATAAAATTTGAGTGACGAAGGTTTGGTACAGTCAATTTCAAAATGGCGATTTGATACCAAATGGGTAAATGAGTTGTAAAGTTAGTACTTTACTTAGGTCAGGTAAAAATTTATTCACACACAAAAAAACATGAGCGAGGCGTAATAAAATACCAATTAGGTTAGTTGATGTCACGTCACACGGTATCCGATTTCATTCCACTTCCGTAAATAAGCAAAAACGGCGAGCTTAGCATTATTCACGTTAGGTTTAGTGTGAAGAATTAATCCTGTACTGCGCAGTAACAACTAAATACTAACATGTATATCCTGCTAATATTATAAACGCTAAAGTTTGAATCAATGTTTGTTACACTTTCACGCAAAAAGTATTCAACGGATTTCAATGAAACTTTAAAATAATATAGCTTGTACATCGGAATAACACATACGCTTATGGTTTATCCCCAATTTCCCACAGGAATCGGATAAACTGCGGGTAACGCCGCCTGGATAAATTGAGTATTAAACATTATAAATTGCAAAGATTTTATTGATTTGTTATATTTGCAGACGTTTAAACATTTTCTTTCGTCTCTAGTAACATAGGGCATAATATTAAGAAGGACCTTATCCTAACTAAAACTCCTAAAATGGAACAAACATCAATAATGTAAAAAACTGAAGAAAAAAAAACTCGAATGAAATCCCCGTGGCGTCTTACTAGCTACTAGTAAATTATTAAATTTACGACACGGTTAGGAAATAAAATGTATGTAGTACGTACCTATATGGAAATGTAGTAAATATACAATACAGTAGTAAAAAACATGGCATAGCGAAAAATAAGTAGAGTTATCGCTATGCAAGTTTGCTCGAACGCTTTGTAACAAATGATGATCGGCCAATAAATTGGCCAAATTATGAATTTTGATGACACGTCCTATGTTAAAATAAAACATCAATACTATGAAAAGTACAATAATAACCTTAATGTCTAATGACATTCGATTGAGTTTCAATTTTAGGCCTCGTTTAGAGACACGCGACTTTTTCGAGCATTGTCAATACGTGCTTAAGTAAAACGTTCCATCATTGTTATAAAATGTGGGTAGAAAGGCCGCCATTTTTAACAGACTTCAAAAAGGAGGAGGTTTTCAATTCATCTGTATTTTTTTTGTATGTTTGTTACCTCAGAACCTTAGCCTGGGTGAACCGATTTGGATGTTTTTTTATTTGAAAGCTGGTGCTTCCCGTTTGGTCCCATATACATTTGGTTCAGTTCCGACAATGGCGTCCATGAGAAAACCACATACCTATTATGTCAAATCTTACTTGTTGAAGTCGGTTCTTTTTTCTTTAACCCAAAAACGCCCAGAAGAATACTTACTCTTTAATTGATTTTGACTTTTATTACCAAGTAATAGAATTTAAAATATCTTGTCTAACTCCGACTACAGTGGGTGCTATTGGGTTAAACGCTACATTTTGAGTTTACTTGTTGGCCCCAGTGTGCGGTGCGGCGTGATAATCGGCGCGGCATTTATATTAATTTCAGTCTAAGGATGGTACCCCAATTTCTGCTTCAGCCTGTCACCAACCTATATTTTTATGCAGACAATATCAATAGAAAAAGACAGGTATGTATTTGCATAGCGCTAACACGCTTCGCACGATAGCAAGCAATGCTAAGTGCAAGACCACAGTCAAGTGTTTTGTGTGCACACTTCATTAGAATGTACCTCAGGCTCTATGCGAGCTTTGGGTATTCTTGAAGGCGAGTCAAAAAGGACAAAAAAAAAGCCAATGTATCATTTTATTTTCAACACCCGAATCTTCATACTCCAGCCCGTGATTTTAGAATTTTCTCCACAATTATTCTGGGAAACCATTGTCAAATACTGGTGATTTCCTTTTCCAGTCCGTGATTTTAGAATTTTCTCCACAATTATTCTGGGAAACCATTATCAAATACTGGTGATGATTTTTATAGGATATCTCCTTTTCAATAAGAAAATTATCAACAAAATAGCTGCATAAACAATGTTGTGCCATAATACGGTTTAATTAAGAAACTTCTTCCTTTTTTGATGGAAATATACCCGGTGACCAATATTGAGTTATAATGTCTGTTCGCGCTTCATTAAAAAATTAACTGATAATGCAATTCGATTATTAACACACTACCCAGATTTGAAAATATCAACAAATTGAAAAACGTAATTAAAGTACAGCGTTTTTTTTATTTGAATACGCTACCTATATATGAACCTACTTAAACTTTTAAGTTAGTACATACTCTACACTACAACGACGTCATCGCGGACCGGCGTCGGTGGCGGCGTCGACGGCGCGTGCGCACGACCACGCCCCCAACACCGGCCCCCCACTTGTCGTCCTTCACGCTACCAAGGCCGTTGGCCCACGCGATTTGTCTTGTGCTCCAGTGCAGATTTGAGGATTATTTGCTAACTCGTGTTCAATAATAGGAACAAAAAAAAGAACAAGAGAAAATCGTGTACTAAGTGACTTTGAGTTAATAATTATTAGAATAAAAGGTCTGACTAACAACTAAAAAATATGTTTTGTTTTATTATATACGTCAAGACTTTTTTTTATATTGATTGATAACAAGACCCAGTAGGCTCGCTCTGTTTCTCGATTTTCGTCCAAAAGTATGCGTAACATCACATTTTATTTTTCTGCCTTGCACAACGTCATAGGTAAGATCTATAGAATTTATAGTCCGGAAGTTGAAGCGGAAGCGACAGACAATAAAATCACTGGTTTGTTCTTAGGGTTCTCCATGCTGCAAAAAAATCGGGCCCCATTACGGCCATTGTGAAACTAAAACGATAATATTCATGTTTTGTATTCATACACTGATGCATAAGCCGGAATTACACTAGCTACGTTCTATACTTGCACATCAATAGATTTAATTGTATCGATGAAGACTTTTAGAATGGTAAGATTTTCGATAGGTGGTACAGTCCTAAGATATATCCATGGATTGCACTACCTAGACATGGTTGTCATTTCATTGTTTTTATTTTCTGTTGACAAAAGCGTTTGACCACCATCCTGGCTGATGTTAAGCAGCGATGTGGTCTACGATAAATCTAAAACGAGTTTCTTCTCGAGATCACGTCTGATTAGCGCCACCCGTGTTATGTTTCTGGACTATTTTTGACACATTTGAAGCTGTCAGAAAACCTCATTGTATAGTATTCCTCAATGAGGAGTTTCCTGAAAAAAGCAATCTGTCAAAGATAGTGGGAAACGAAAGAGATGCAACTACGTTGGTCTATAGTTGTTCTTCTTCGGACTCGCTCTTTTGTGGGATTTTTAAAAAACTACATACACAAATCATAAGTGTCTAGACTAGGGATCAAGTACATTTTAGAAGATTGCAATCAAGAATATATTTTACAAAAACTGAATTCATTCATAATTTATTCAAAATGTGGTGATAAGTCATTGATACAAGCATGGCGAGTTAGGTAGGAGACCAATCCAGAAGAATAGATTTGATTTAAATAAATTAGATTTTTTTTAGAGCTAAAAATATTCTTGAACCCTAGACACTTTTGATGTGTGTACCTATTAGGAGTACGGTTTTAGATACGCCTTACTTTAGAATATAACCTGATCTATTTATACTTATTCTGGATTATGCAACATGCGTCTTAAGATCACCTACATAACATCTGTATACCGGTCTACGGGGACGGCTGCAAAGTGATAACAAGTTTCTCGACTGTGCTCCTGGGGACCAGTCCATCAGGTTTCCATGTGAAGTAGGTGATGGTGGTAAACCTTAGTACCAGAGCATCGCAAGGTCGTCAGTGTTACAAGGACTATTAATCACAAAAATAATATTCGATTAAATTTCCGAATTTAAAATCCGAACCAAACGGTTTGCGTCCACTTTCATAGTGCGTACCGCCATGATGTGGAACGACTTGCCGGAGTCTGTGTTTCCTGCGCAGTACAGTTTGAAGGTCTTCAAGTCGCGGGTGAATAGGTACCTACTGAACAAGTGTGCTCCATCATAGACCACATCGCTGCTTAACATCAGGCAGGATGGTGGTCTAAAGCTTGTTCATAGTGATTAAAAAAAAATTCACACGGTCGGTCCCGTGACCGCAAACTAGAATATCCAAGGGGCTAGTTGCTGATTTAGTTACTTTCATTTCACTGTCGTCCGTAGTACAACAGCGATGCACATAATTTTCCGTTACGATTCATCACTACCAGAGTGGTTCCAGAGACTAAGTAAATACATAGTTCATAGATATAGGTAGGTAATGAAAAAAACAAATGGCACAACCCATCACTAAAACCTCATGTCGGATGCGGGAAACGACCTTGAGATAACCTAGCCACTAGTACGTGTTAGTAGATGGCAGTCACAATGTAATGTCAAAAAATGATATCTCAAAATGAATTTTCCGTCCAATGCTGGGGTCAAAATTCAAATACACACATCAAAAGTGTCTAGGGATCAAGTACATTTTAGAAGTTTGCAATCAAGAATATATTTTACAAAAACTGAATTCATTTATACTTTATTCAAAACGTGGTAATAAGTCATTGATACAGGCATGGGGAATTAGGTAGGAGACCAATCCAGAAGATTAGATTTGATAAACTAAATGTTTTTTTTTACAGTTAAACATGTTCTTGATCCCTAGACACTTTTGATGTGTGTAGTTTGTCAGCGCTACAAAAAGCAGTCGGCAATGAATGATAGTCACAATGAGGAGAGTTTTCTAAAAAAAAAAAACAATCTGTCAAAGATAGTGGAAAACGAAAGAGATGCACTTCTAGGATAGTTTGTCTTCGGCCTCGGTCTTTTTTATTTATAAAAAAAGACCTGCTTATAAGCAATATAATTGAAGCTAGTAGGGTCCCAAGTAGTCACGTGATGAGAAATGTATCTGTAACTGGTTTCTTGTGCGCATGCGACTGGTTACCAGCTTTATTGCAGAATATCAAGCGATTAGACCAATTTCATTATAAAAAAAAAGTATTCTAGACTAGCGCTCCGAAGGTCGATTTGGCATGAAACCTCTAGACAGGTTTCATGTCTCTAGATTTTGCTGCGAGACGATCTACAATCTGAAAATGAAGTCTGCTAATATAATCTCCACTATTATTTTTAAAGTATTTACGAAAAATACTTAAAAATTACATCCTGGATGTTCCAAAACGTGTTTCAGTAAAAACCACAAATAAAAATCTTTTGGTAACTGATTACAAAAATGGAAGAAGGGTCTTCCATTACACAGCATCTTCCATTACACAGCAGCTTCCATTATTCCTTAACAATATTGGCTTATTTTAACCCTTTTTTTTTCAGCACAGTGATCAAGCGTTTGACCATCATCCTGTCTGATGTTAAGCAGCGATGTAGTCACGCACATTCCGAATACTTATAAAAGAAAGCAATGGCTAGCAGTAGGTACACTGCATTTCTTCATCTAACTCGACCCTCGGCTAAGGCTTAGAAATACGGAAAAATCTTTAGTAATTTGTCACATAATTCAGTCAAGTTATTTATAAATAGTAACATTAACTATTATTTATTCTACACAAACGTCGTTATTATTCATGTTCACGCAAATGTTTTTTCAGCCAGACAAACCAATAAAACAGTTTCTAACAGTCAACATAAAAGTTAAAAATAAATCTAGAACACTTTTATTATGAAGGCTTGAACAACACGAACCAGCAATATACGAGATATACGAGAAAAGTAAATAATAGTACATATTATTGTATGTATGTACAAATAAAGGTATAAACTGTCTGTCGGCTGTCTCCTACAGGGGTAGGCAGACTGCATTTGTCACAGTATTTACCTATTTCTGGAATGTCAGAAAGTCTGATTGATGGTAATACCCCCCCGCCCGTCAATGGCCTCCTCCCTCTCCTCAATGGCCTTCTATACTGTGGTGTTGGGTGAGTCTTGAGTACCCAAACAGGAGGACATTCCTCAGGCCCAAAATTTGTCACAATCCTAAAGTATCCATTTCGCCTGATCGACATTGATACATAATACAGTACATAATTACATGTAGGTGTATGTATATAGTACGATACAAAATCATGTGCGAAATTGTGTCAATCGGTTCACAAGTAGTGAAGATAAACAAATGCCCAAGATAAACAAGTCATACCACGGCCTGTGATAATAGGCTGGCAGTCTAGAGTAATTATATTATCTTACTCGCAAATTAGATTATCGCCGACTATTCGTATGAAGTAAAACAACATCTAAAGTAATGAAACATGCACGGCTAGGAGAAATCATTATTTCTTAACGAAAACCAAAGTTATTTAGTTTGCATGCAACGAAGCTGAAAACTTAAAGGTGGGTGAATTGCAGTGGCGTGCACTGGCTTTTACGACAAGGTAGGCAGTGATCCCCAAGGATTGACACCTGTGTATAGGTAACTTGTCTTTACGAAACACAACTAGTTAGTTACCTATCTACTCACACACAAAACACAGGAACTTCGGTTAGCCTATGTCGTGAGGACCTACAACAAAAATTCTAACACTATCTGTATTGTTAGGTCGAGTAACCAAAATACTAAGGTAGGCAGTGTCTTTTTGCCTATATGCTGTGCACGCCACTGGTGAATTGTGGGACTGAGTAAGAGCCTATGCCTAGCCTGCTACCTCTTGGTATTTAAAAGCGTGAGCGTCAGGAACCCGCACACTCTGTGTGGTACGCTAGTTTGATATTCGAAGTTTTAACCGGGGCGATTACGGCGCGAAATTAACCAAAGATAAGCATTCATCTTACGTTTGTTCTCGACGTTTCGACACAGTAACATGTGCCGTGGTCACGAGCTGGCCGCGCGTGATCACGCCGATATACCCGGTTTAATCTTTTAATAATATAATTTCAGAGCGCATTTCTTTTAAAAAAAAAGATGTTTAATATTCAAGTACCTACTTTTTCGGCAAAAAAAGGACGCATAATCGAGAGAATTTTCAAATTATTCATAATATTTGTACCAACGTCACCAACATCACAAAATCTTACATAAACGCCGTCTCAATAAACGAACAAATGAAAACAGTGAACATAAATCTTTTTTATGCATTTTTACTCCATAATAAAATATTGTGATTTTCATCACCCTTAGTTTGTTAGATTTGTCTTATCTATGATGCCAAAATAACAGAAAAGCTTCACTATACAATAAATACTGACGAATACATAACATTTAAATTTTAATCAAACCATTATTAGTACTTTACAAATTACAACAGCAAATTATACGAACGGATTTCTAAACAACAGCCGCGTTCCAATTCTATTTCTGGTGGTTGGATGAATCTACAAAAAAAAAGGATTGGGCCCAAGAAAAAAAAACATTATTCAGGCGAATCAGATGATATTCAATCAAGGTTTTGGCACATACACACATCATTCGTAACGTTGAAAGAAAACATCGTTAAGAAAACCTTATGGTGTTTGAACATATAACTACCGCTTTATAACGTTGAGTAAATAAGCTTCGTGAACCGCGTTGGCATTTGGCATAATTCTGATTACCGTCTAGTAAACTGCAGAAAAAAAAACACAAACATCATGCATAATCATTATCTGAATAAATACATCACGTGGATGTAAGTCACGTAGACACACCCGTGCAAAGCGTACTAATCTAGATTTGTCTATTCGTGAGAGTTGATTATTAGGCTATTGCCTAACGAATAGCAGTGGCGTGCACACCATATTGGCAAAAATACACTTCCTACCTTAGTATTTTGGCTTCCCGACCTAATAGTAGAGTTATTGCTAGATAATTGCTAGTAATTCCCACGGATTGACACATATGTATAGGTAACTTGTCTTTACAAAATATAGGTACTACTACTCACCCACAAAACACAGGACCTTCGTTAGCCTATGTCGTGAGTACAACAAAAAAAGACCTAGCAATAACTCTATTATTAGGTCATGAAGCCAAAATACTAAGGTAGGCAGTGTCTTTTTGCCTTATGGTGTGCACGCTACTGATATCAAAGTGCTGGTAAGCCGATAGAGCAATAAATCGGCATACGAGAGCCGCCTGTTTACCGCATTTCAATGGCACTGACAACCTTGATATAAATAATGCAGAATAATCAATGTCTTGTGAACGCTTTCAGCGGGTAACGCGACGCGCACGTTGTTCCAAGTGAACCGTGTGATATTTATAATGAAACAACGTAATTGAGACGTATTACAATTGAACGGCAGGTAAATGAAGATGTCATCGGTCGCAACGAGCTCGAAGATGATTAACATGACATGACAAGCGTCGTTGGTAAGGATTGACAGCAACTAAAGATGGATAATCTATACTAATATTATAAAGAGGAAAGTATTGTATGGATTGACGTTTGTAACGAATAAACTACAGTACGGATTTAGATAATGCCTGCACGATTAGAATGCTACATAGTTTATCCCGGAATTCCCACGGGAATGAAACAAAAACGGGAGTAACGTCGTTTGGTACAGATAGTCTATAATATAAAAAAGAATTGCCGTTCGTTTGCTTCGCTAAAACTAGAGAAATCTTGTCCTGAATTATTTGTGAAAGAGAAGGTTTAAAAGGTGAGGCAGTAATTTCTTCCAATACAATTTTCTCTGGCAAAATAAATGTTTATCGTGACACCGGGACCGGCAGGAATCTTATAAATGTTATATTTTATATTTAAGTGTGTGTAACAAACCTAGTGTTACTTCATCACAGAAAAAAAATACTTAAAGAATTTTGAGGAAACTTGGTATTTTTTTCACACCACACACCATCCTGCCTGATGTTAAGCAGCGATGTGGTCTACGATGGAGCACACTTGCTCATTAGGTACCTATTCACCCGCGATTTGAAGACCTTCAGACTGTACTGCGCAGGAAACACAGACTCCGGTATGAAGATTATAACGTGGAATTTAAGATAGGAGGAATAAAACTGGACTCATGCGACAGCCAAATGCTACACTTTGTTTTTAAATTTTGAATTCTATTCCCAATACCACAGAATTCGAAATCAAAACCCCTGATCTCCAAAGGTTAACTAGGCAAGTACTATCATTTTTTTTTTCACAACAATCAACACAATGCAACAGAAGCTAAAGCGACACGTGGGCGAGGGAGTGGCATTAATCAGCGGCGGCGGACTCCCAACGCGACCTCTGTCCCATACAATAGGAACTAATTGGATAAAGTGGATCGGTAAAATCCTAATTGCAAATTCGATGCGCTTCGCTGGACAGAATCATGTGAGAAGGCAGACCTCAACGTTGGGTAACATAGGCTGGGTAAACTGTCGGAGTGTTTCTGAATTGTGTAGGTAAACATAACATCTCGGCTGGATACGAGAAGCCTAAAAATCACAGTGACGTGATTGAAGCAGAGGAGGCGTGGAGAGGCCTATGTCCAGCAACGGACAAATACTTATAGGGTGATCATGATGATGACATAACTTACTATCTGTTTCCCAGAGGAGTAGGCACAATAGGGGTTCTAATATTTTGATTTTGTCACATTAATTCGTTTATTTCTCTACTAGGAAGTAGGTTTACGTGCTCTTTACTTTGCCTTTTCATAGCACGTAGCGTTTATGGTTAATAAACACCCGTCGATATTTCAGGATCACTCGAAATACGAGTGATCGTCTGTGGTCCAGTTGGTCAGATACTTGACTTGAAATTGGGAGGTCGCGGGTAAGTCCGGCTACTGGAGTTGTACCAATGGGACTCTTTTCCAGAACGCAACTCAACGCTCGTACGGTGAAGGACAACATCGAGATCAAACACGCGCACCACAAGTGTGTGGACCCTATAACGGCGATAGGCTCATCTCCTGTCACGTTGGGTTAAATACGCTCGGTGAACCGTGGTCATTTGCTTAGCAAGTGCCTCAGCCTACCCCGCTTCGGGATTAAAAGGCGATAATTGCACTCTTCCATTGATTTCAGTTAGTTTCAGATAAACTGACGAATTTCGGACTGCGTGAACCTCATTCTAGATAATAACAATTTTCAGTAAATACAAATCAATATTCGGATGTTCCACAATATGGTAAACATGAAAACGTAACGTATCTTGGTCAAAGCATATTTATGCACGCTCCGACGCTAATGTTAAACCAAGGTCGATCCGAGAATAAAATCGCCATGAATCATTTGAGATTCCTTCAAATATTTGGGAAAGTTATGTGAAATCATTCAGTGTATATGAAATAGTGTTTTTAAAGCAGCATACTGATGACGAGGAAGCTAATACAGATCTGCTGGACAGTGTAAACAAACGCGCCATTTCAGAACATTGTAAAAATAAATACATGTCGGAAGATTCAAAATAATATGAAACCAGAATATCAATTCTGGCGAAAACACCTTCAAGTCACTTTGTAATCACAGAGTTAGTTAAACATATTACGTACCTACTAAATAATATGAAGAGGAAAGATTTGACTTGATTTTACTTCAGTTGAATAGGCTCCGAAACAGTTGGATCAATTTTACCAGTCAATTTTTCATTGAGTAGATGGAGACACTTGCCCCGGTGGCGCGGGGTTCTCCAAAACAGGGTTGAGTGTAGGATATGGGGGGAGAACTATGCCCAGCAGTGGGACACAACACAGGCTATATAAAAAAAACATTAAAAATTAAGGATTCTTGTTAAAAATGCAAAAACGTTCCCAATATGTAAACATCAAGAAATACGCGAACGCAATCGCGGGCCGTTTACAAGTTCATGATAATTCAGCGGATACCTACTTAAATAAATGGCTATTCGTCATGGCACTGTATAAAGCAAAGAAAAACTATAGAAATCTCTTTCATGCATCACGATTCAACGTCGCCATGTAGACAGTCATGTGAGTAAAAACGGCATTATTTTGCATAACAACAAGGGAAGTCTCGTCGAGAAATCAACGGCATTTTTACAAGAGAATATAGACCGACTGTGTGGTGTGGCACGCATCAACAGTCATCAACAATCCGCGAATCACAATACAGTTTTCATTCTACTGACATTGTAAACGAAAAAGTTTATCATATCTGTGGTCCCTATTAAGAAAGTCGGATCTACAAAACGGAACATCAGGAGAGAAGATAGATGTTAGTTTTGGATATTGAAACTAAATTACTTGTGGTACATACTTCAAA
Source organism: Conopomorpha cramerella (assembly GCA_012932125.1). Taxonomy (NCBI): domain Eukaryota; kingdom Metazoa; phylum Arthropoda; class Insecta; order Lepidoptera; family Gracillariidae; genus Conopomorpha; species Conopomorpha cramerella. The sequence continues at coordinate 14,668 of SJJU01015248.1, forward strand.
TTTACAACAGCTTATAATCTTTGGTACCTATCTTTACGTGACGTAATATATGTACGTATAAGTTTATAGATCTTAATATCGCCAATCTAACGGTGTAGAAAAGTTCATATTACTAAAATTGCACTATTGACATTTTTTATTGGGACCATCGATATGTGAAATACTCTTTCTTCTTCACGGTAAACTACGACCACTACTACTTAGTGAACTACGAAAAGTGCTATTACTACTAAATTACCTTACTAATAGAATTTTGGCAGTTAAGTCCAAAATTTTGTGGAAAAACACTTATTATAGACACTGTAACCAAGTCTGTATTTCTGGTTTCGTTCACATTTTTTTTTATCACTATGAACAAGCGTTTGACCACCATCCTGCCTGGTGTTAATTTGGTCTACGATGGAGCACACTTGTTCATTAGGTACCTATTCACCCGTGACTTAAAGACCTTCAGACTGTACTGCGCAGGAAAAATACACTCCGGCAAGTCGTTCCACATCCTGGCGGTTCGCACTATGAAAATGGACGCAAACCGTTTGGTTCGCGTAAATGGCAAATTTCTCTCAACATTTTTAGTAAAACGACGATGTTCATCATTTGTCGCATCTACGTCGGAGCCGTGCAACTACAAGAGTGTAACAGAAGAACCAGTAAGACACTGGTATAGGATATTATAACGCTACAGTTAAGCAACTCACACGCCCGGGTAATGTGATCGAATCGACCTACACCCGCTTACTATTACTCACAGGCCTTTACCCTCAAGTCTACACTGCCCGATAAAGAAGAAAAGAAAAAAAAAATGACGTAAACGAGGAAGCGGCCAATGAAACTCACAACACGGCCGTAGAAACAACAAAACAAATCAATAAATCAAAAGCAACAATAGAAACACTCTCTGATAATAGTGCATTTAACCAATAATGTGTACTGTTGAAGTGTCGTTAAAGGCGAAAATCCCGATGGTCGAATAACAAGCGCTGCGTTGATACTCGATCCGAGTGACCTTTGTATGATGATAACCTCTTATGCTTGTTTACTGCGCCTGCGCCACCTTATTTGATTGATATAAAACCTATGATTCAAACGGCATCGTATGGGGTTATCGGAAATATTCAAATAATTTCGCACGATAACGGAATCTGCATTAAAATAATGTCATGATGTTATTTTTAGAATACTATTTTAAATCGGGTAGGTATATCGTTGATAAGAGATTTGGCTCTAAAAGTCATTTCTTAAATAATATTATTGAGACTTTTATCTCTCAAAAGTATAGACAAGGCAGGTATTTTAATGATACATATAAATAACTAGTGGACGCCCCGCGATTTCATTCGCGTAGTTTAGTAGTACCTGCATCCCAAATTTCAAGCGTCTAACTTGAGCCGTTTATATTTTTCATACAAAAGAATTTTCCCGTTTATTCCGGTTCCCATGGGAATTTCGGGAATTCCTTTCTTAGTGCACCCCTATGATACCTAAGCTACATCCGTACCAAATTTCAAGTGTCTACTTTTAGCCGTTTGGGCTGTGCGTTGATATGTCAGTCAGTCAGTCATTCAGTAAGCTTTTCCTTTTATATATTTAGATTTTGAATTAGAGTCCAAGGCAAAGACAAAACTCAGTAGCCAAAATATTCTTAAACTTTAACTTCATTCAGTGTTGGGGCTCAAAAACCATTATAGTCGTATGAAATTTTAAGAAGGTCGGAATGTCAACTAATTAACAAATAACAATAAACATACAACTCGATCCGGAAATGTCAGAATCGCAAACTTACGCAATGTCCACTGCAGTAATGTTGTGCATTCACACTGCATATAGCACCGTATGACCGCATGCAAATTAAGACCTTCTCACTCATTAGCATGATTAGGCACTTACACTGTGCATAAGGTATAATTTTCTTTGAATAATAAAAAAGGACCAGAGGAAACACTTTGCATGTAAACACTAAGACGTATTCTTGAAATTGGTTTAATTTTTAAAACTAGACTTATGTGAACTTC
>SJJU01015249.1:0-10796 GCA_012932125.1 Conopomorpha cramerella
CGAAGCCGAAAACAGATCACAGTGGCGTGCAATTGGAGAGGCCTATCTCCAGCAGTGGATAAGTATTAAAGTAGGGGCTGATGATTACTCCTCCGTTATTAATAAAGCACTTAATTATGTGTGGTCGTGATTTAAAACTAGTAATCAATAAAAAAAAACGCTTAATTGACTGTTAGAAATATACGCTCATAACTTTTACCAAGCCATTAGAGTAGAAATGATTAAACTTAATGGCTGTGTTTAACTTTAGAAATGGAGATTGACGGGCGTGTCAATATTTTTAATTAATAATGCAGTAATAACTAAATGAACGTTTCAAAATTGTAATAAAACTAGTTGATGAGCAAACGTGGTTTTTTTTAATTAACTCAATACATAGTATAAAACAAAGTCGCCTCCCGCTGTCTGTCCCTATGTATGCTTAGATCTTGAAAACTACGCAACGGATTTTGATGGATTTTATAATAGGTAGTTCATGAGAAAGGTTTAAAACCATCTAATAATACATTAAAGAACAAGTGTGCTCCGTCGTAGACCATATCGCTGCTTAACATCAGGTAGGATGGTGGTCAAACGCTTTTTCACAGTGATAAAAAAAGAAGAAAAAAACATGCATAATACGTAGAGAAACTAACTCGTACAAAGCCGGCACGGATCGCTAGATTTTTTTTTTAAAGACAATGAACAATCTTTCGACCACTATCCTGCCTGATGTTAAGCAGCGATGACTCGATGGTCCCTATTAAGAAAGTCGGATCTACAAAACGGAACATGTTCAGGAGAGAAGATAGAAGTTAGTTTTTGATATTAAAACTAAAGTACTTGTGGTACATACATCAAATTTACAACAGCTTATAATCTTTGGTATCTTTACGTCTTTACTTAATATCACCAATCTAACGGTGTAGAAAAGTACATATTCCTAAAATTGCACTACCGACATTTTTAATTGAGACCATCTGGACACTTTTTCATTAGGTTCAAAAAACAAAAGAATGTAACAGTGGCGTGCACACCATACAGGCAAAGAGACACTGCCTACCTTAGTTTTTTGGCTACCCGACCTAGTAATAGAGTTATTGCTAGATCTTTTTCTGTTGTACTCACGACATAGGCTAACGAAGATCCTGTGTTTTGTGGGTGAGTAGATAGGTAGGTACCTATGTTTCGTAAAGACAAGTTACCTATACACAGGTGTCAACCCTTGGGGATTACTGCCTACCTTGTCGTAAAAGCCAGTGCACGCCATTGGTCACTATCAAACTCTTTACAAAAAAAAACTATTCCATTTAGCTCTCAAACCTAGATAGAGTTACATGGTAGTTTTTAAGTAAAGTAGTACGATACTCTGACGTAGATAAATTGAGAAAAAAAAACACGTAACCCACTAAAAAAAAACTCAGGAATCGATCTACGAAGAAAGGCCTGTAAGGTCCATTACCGTCACAAGAAAAAAAGTGTCATCATACTGTCAAACATTTGTCAAACACTCGACTCGAAGGCCCACTTTCAAGTAAACAGACATAAGTCAATTTATTGTCATTTTTCAATAAGCGGGTCCATTTTAAAATGACCCGCGATGGAACGATATTACCACGAACGTAAAGCTTTCGCGTTTATTCGGCTTAGCCTACGTTTAGTGTTGATTTTGTTAACACTTAAGTGGTCGGATAAAGGGTCTCGAACGTGTTAAGTGGACCCCAAGATGAATGGTTGGGCTTTTAATTCGAATGCAGTGATTTTTCAACGCTACGTAATCGGTTTTGATTTTTAAAATATGCCGTAGATATTTTGACAGTGTTTTGTTTAGACTAAAACATGCGAGGTACAAATTCGTCCAGTTTGTAGGACAAATTAGTCTTACATGACTTAAATTAGACATCTAATATAAAATAATGTATACCTGACGATACAAATTTCACACACGGCACAAACATTTTCTACCTTCACTGCTATCAAACAAAGTCGCCTCCCGCTGTCTGTCTAAATATATGTATATAATAAAATATATATGTATATAATAAAATACGAGTATAACTGACAGAAGTCACCCTGCGGCATCTAGATATAAATTTTTTGGAGTTTGAAAATTCCCCATTCTTTCACTATTAGAAAATCATTTGATACCCCACTTGGACATATTTACAAAAGTATTTTTTTTCTACTTTCAACTGCGATAAGTTTTGAGTGAGTGAACACCCTCGATCAAATCAATTTTCAAACAAAAAATACTTTATTGTAATAGCTGTAGTTCGAAATGCCAGAGACAGACAGGTCAAATGTATAACACCCTTCTTTTTGCGTTGGGGGTTAAAAATTACCAAGGCTCCTTCAAATCTTCCTACTCTTCTTTTAAGTAGGCACCAGTGGCGTGCACATCGTATAGCAGTGGCGTGCACACCATATAGGCAAAAATACACTGCCTACCTTAGTATTTTGGCTTCCCGACCTAATAATAGAGTTTTTGCTAGATCTTTTTTTTTGTTCTCACGACATAGGCTGACGAAGGTCCTGTGTTTTATGGGTGAGTAGACAGGTAGGTTCCTATGTACCGTAAAGACAAGTTACCTATACATAGGTGCCAATCCTTGGGCATTACTGCCTACCTTGTCGTAAAAGCCAGTGCACGCCACTGGCGTATAGGCAAAAAGACACTGCCGACCTTATTTTGGTTACCAGGCCTAATAATAGAGTTATTGCTAGATCCCTTTCTAACCCGCCACTTAGTAACACATAGGCACTTATGACACAACTTAAGTAAACATAAACCGTACATCATAAACAACGTTTTCAACAAGCGTAGCAAAAAAACTGTTACCTAAATAACAAAATTGTAAGTATACGATGAAAAGTGAAATCCTTTTAAAAATCCAAACAATCTATTTTCGGCCACGGAAAATAGCGCTATCCAGATTTAGCCGGTCTTGCCCCGGCCGTGGGTGGGCATAGAATTAATTGATACATGAAAGATAGATGCAAGCTAGTCCCGCGGTAAAACGGTAAGAGTATTTGTTATTTTGTCAATTAGTCAAGAAAACTAATTAGGAAATTGGGACGTTGTGCGTTTTGATCGGAACCGCGCCGTAATTGGGATTTCTTCCGAATTCGAAAATAAAAGTAATTTACTTTGACGGGCATGATGGCGTAGTGGTCAGCATGTCTGCCTCTATCCCGTGGGTTCGATTCTCACCGGTGACAGGTATTTAGGTGATGAACTTTTAAGTACTTGTTGGATGTGTCTAGGTGTATTATTTATATAAGTATGTATTTAAAATTACATAATATTTTCTTGTCTGAATTCCACAACAACAGTTACTTAACATGAGATGAAGGCAATGTTTTTAAAATCGTTCTGTTCATATCAAAAGCACCTTCAGCTGACAGAGGGTATGCAAAACATTCCAAAAACAGATTTCTAACTCCATATTGATGTCTAACTTTAAAGAAAAAAGAAATCATCTAAATCGGTTCACCCAGTCAAAAGTTTTCAAGCAACAAACTTAAAAAATGCCGTCGAATGGAGAACCTCCTCCTTTTTTGAAGTCGGTTTAAAAAGTAGCCGTGTGGTGACGGCGAATAGAATACTTGTGTCACCATCCCATCTCAACTTTTCTCGCCTTGGGGGTCGTGAGAGGCGGCCGAGGGAACTCTTTGAGGCTGGGCAGCAGCGCTCTCAGTGAGTTAAACCACAACACCACTGCGAATACTAACCCGCCTGCCTTGTCTTCAAGTCACTGGGGTGAATAGGTACCTAATGAACAAGTGTGCTCCATCGTAGACCACATCGCTGCTTAACATCAGGCAGCAGTGGCGCACCATATAGGCAGAAAGACACTGCCTACCTTAGTATCTTGGTTACCCGACCTAATAATATAGTTATTGGTCTTTATGGATCTTTTTTGTTGTACTCACGACATAGTCTAACGAAGGTCCTGTGTTTTGTGGGTGGATAGATATGTAGGTGTAATATTTCGTAAAGACATGTTACCTATACTTAGGTGTCAATACTTGGGGATTACTGCCTACCTTGTCGTAAAAGACAAACGCTTTTTCGTTCTTTCGTTGATAAGGAAATTAGGGTTTCATGGAAAACCCGATTAATAGAGGGAACTTTAAAAAATCATATCGTCCCTTAGCTTGCAAAACCGCTTAAGTCATTTTTAATATGGAAACGAAAAAACTGTTGCTGATTGCGACGACAACCGACTTGGGCGCTGTCACATTTTTTTTAATTACGGCTTCTGATTGGCTGGAATCTTTTTCACGAGACCGATGGTTCGACGCGCAATACGCAGCTTCGTCCAATGGCATTAAAATGTCATCATCATCATCATCATCAGCCCATACTTGTCCACTGCTGGACATAGGCCTCTCCAATTGCACGCCACTGAGATCTGTTTTCGGCTTCGCGCATCCAGCTTCTGGCAGCCATCTTGCGTATTATCATCAGTCCACCTTGCCTGAGGGCGTCCTACACTCGCTTATGGGCATTATCTCCCAAATTAAAATTGTAAACCACCCAATTTTCGACTTGAGCTAAGGGACATTAATGTTGTGACGACTAGTAATGGATGAAGTCGGTTCGTTTTTTTTGTAGCAATATGATGAACATTGATAAACAGTTAAAAGTGCAGAGGCCACTGATTCCTTGCTCTGTATGATTGACGGTAGATGCATTTCAAGGTTCCCTCGTCACTTGTAAGCCTCGTGACTGTACAGTCAGTGTTGCAAACATCTTTACTAACTGAACCCCGGCGGTGTTACCCACAATTTCTCTTGTTCTCTAGTGAATTTCGAGATAAATTATAGCCTATGTGTTAATCCAGAGTATCAGCTAACTTCATACCAAATTTTATTAAAATCGCTCTAGCCGTTTAGCCGTATAGAAGTCTCAAACATACATACAAATTTTTGCCGTTATCATATGTATTAGTGTTATGAATCTCTCTGTTGCAAACTTGGCCTTTTTGAAGATGTTTTACTTTTTCCTTGTTTTTATGTTTGTGACTTCTTTACGTCTAAACGGCTAGAGCGATTTTAATAAAATTTGGTATGAAGTTAGCTGATACTCTGGATTAACATATAGGCTATAATTTATCTCGAAATTCACTAGAGAACAAGAGAAATTGTGGGTAACACCGCCGGGGTTCAGTTAGTAAAGACACTTCTTTTCACGCCTTTATATCTCAAAGCGGGGTTTTTTTTAAATTTTTTTTTTAATCACTATGAACAAGCGTTTGACCACCATCCTGCCTGATGTTAAGAAGCGATGTGGTCTACGATGGAGCACACTTGTTCAGTAGGTACCTATTCACCCGCGACTTGAAGACCTTCAGACGGTACTGCGCAGGAAACACAGACTCCGGCAAGTCGTTCCACATCCTGGCGGTACGCACTATGAAAGTTGACGCAAACCGTTTGGTTCGCGTAAATGGCAAATCCACCTGGTATGGATGACGTTTTGCCGTTCTCCTGGTTGTCCTATTGTACAAACGCGATGGGGGTATTAGGTTATGCAACTCCGTAGCACACTCTCCGAAATGCACCCGATAGAAGACAGATAGGCTCGCAACTTTACGGCGATGCTCTAGGCTTTGTAGCCGAGAATCAAACAGCCTGTTGTCACCTATGAGCCTTCTAGCACGCCTCTCTATTGCCTCCAGAGCCTCAAGCTGGTAACTCCTACTAAAATGTGCGTGAACGTGCCGTTACAAAAAAACCCTGTAGCTACTTTCCAACTACGCAATGTTGGTTCCCTTTGGAGACTTTATAGGTAATTTAGTTACTAATAATAGGTCTCTGCATAACCTTAAAGGTTATAACAGACTATTTATACTTAGTCTTATAAACACACGTCACATCTATAAGTTAGTACCAAGAAACATAGGTATCATTTCTGTCCTTTGCACGCACAAACGAGATATGCAGGGAAGAAGCGAGACGGAGAAGTGCTTTATTTGTTTGTCTTGCTTCGCCTTCAATCTGATGAATAAAGTTTGCGTCTAGAGTCTTAAAGGTCTGGCCCCGTACCACGAGTTTTTATAGCGACAGATTTTATGATATTACATAATGTTAGATGATGTGACGTTCATAATACGAATAACCTCGTTTTTTGTTGAATTCACATGACAGAATTTGGTTGCTGATGAAAGGCTTTCGGAAAATACGTATATTGATCATTTTACCAAGCAAAACATAGAAATATTACTCACGCTTACCTACAGTGAAACTACAAAAAAATCACTAATTTATTATGATTTTTTAATACGACGGTTGTGTGTGTATTGGGTTAATTGGGTGTTTGGCATTGGGTTAAGGTATGTTCTGGACTTTCGCAGGATACATCGGTGGCTTGACCTCAAACTATACCACCCTGTGAGGTGACCATAAGCTACGGTAAGGAGCTCGGACAAAAGCATTTTTCATTCGTAAATTCAAGCCGTCTCCTGGAAACAGACAGCACCATATTTCCTGAAAACTGTAAGAAGCAATGGTAGATTTCTTTAACCGGGAAGATAATTTTTCCACTCGTATTTCACCTTTCAGTACTATTATTGTTACACTTACTTGACGCGATTTATTTCGTCACTTTTTCTTTTACTTGCTGACTCGGCAAACATTGTTTTACCAATATTTTTATTTATATTTTTTCCAATTAAAAAGTAGCCTAACTATCTGCATACTAAATTGCATGTAGTTTTGGTGTAAAAGTGAGACGGACATACAGATTTACTTTCGCATTTATAATATTAGTATGGAAAACAAGGTGTACACTTTACAACAACAATATAAAGGGGGAACATAATGAGTAAAAGGCTAACTGTAAATGTAAATGTAACGAACCAACCAGCCTTTCTTTCTTATTTATTTACTTCTTCTTGTAATGTGCGTTCTGTAAATAAATAAAAATCTAGTCACACTTTCACTTATACATAAAAATGTATGTTTTAATTTCACAGCAACACTCCAAACTTGAGTTTAGTCTGTATTTAATTTCTAAATATAGTAATCTGTTATTGCCAATTTTTAACCGACTTCAAAAAAGAAAAAGAAGAGGTTATAAGAGGAGGATATTTTTCATTGTTTCATCAAAACTTTTGGCAGGGTGAACCGATTTGGATGTTTTTTTTTATTCGAAAGCTGGTGCTGCCCGTTTGTTTCCATTTAAATTTGGTTCAGTTCGTACAGTGGCACAGTATGACAAACAACTTTGTACATTTTTACTAGTACAAGTCGGTTCTTTTTTCGTTAAAATTATGAACTTATAAATAAAATCCTAACCATTAAACGAATACGTTGTATTCTTCGACCATACAACCACAATACCCGCATGACAGTGAAATTGTTTTGGCAGTGTGTTATATCCTAGTTCAAGCATAATGCTGCTCGTCGTCGTCCAATGACAGCTTACTACAAAATAAGCATCATCGGGTTGGCCACGCCCCTTTTTCATCCAGTTGCCAGATTTTTTTTTGTTGTAAAATATAGAACATTACGAGACTAGTGCTTGTATCTCATTTTACCTTGGAATTTTACATTCGTTTTGCATAACAAAGTCCACGGTGAACCGGCGAAAGTCAGTTTGACTGCTACAGTACTTCAGAGAGTTGGATAGTTTTCAAACAATCGTTGTTAAAAAGTACCGGTACTGCGACGGACCGGTCCGGACCGATTTGATAACTGGGCCGGGGCTTTAGAAGTGGGACTCCGGCGGGATCTGATACCGTCGGGGACACGTTGTACTTCAATAAATTGTTACGAAACACTGTTTTTGGTTATAAAGTACCTACGAATATTAGTAACTATTTTCTTTTTTGAATTCACTATGAACGTGCGTTTGACCACCATCCTGCCTGATGTTTAACAGCGTCGCAGCATCGTTCTATGATAGAGCACACTTGTACTTTAGGTAGCCGTGATTTAGAAGACCCCCAGACTATACTGCGCAGGAAACACAGACCCTAACAAGTCATTCCACATCCTGGCGGTTGGCACTTTAAAAGTAGACGGCAGGTACAATATCAGCGACATAGCACAAATAAATATTAACAAGCTGAAGTGGCAGTGGGACGGCCATATTAGCCATAAGACCGACGGAATGAACGACGTCTTTATGCTGGGTGGACTGATGATTTGCGAAAAATGACTGGCAAAAGCAGGATGTGAGAATACGAAAACAAATAATAGTTAATTAGAGAGGCCTATGTCCAGCAGTTGACGAATATTGATTGATTATAATGATACGTTAGAGAGTACAGAGCGTCACGCCTGTCTCCCAGTACCTATCTGTGCTAATAGAACGCAAAGCCAAAACGTTGAAGAAAAACATCACGATAAACGTAAACTCCAGTACCATGCACTGCAAGTGGGGTTAGGTTTTATTTTGATGTTAATACGATGGCGATATTCCTACCTTCTATCTCATTAGGTGTGTCTGAATATCTGTCTACAGGATGTCAGTGGCGTGTTATTAAAAGTTTAAAACGGGTATTATAGCGCGAAAATTAACCAAAGATAAGCATTCAGCTTACCTTCGTTGTTTGCCCTAAACTGAATGCTTATCTTTGGTTAATATTCGCGCTGTAATACCTGTTTTAAACTTTTAATATCTTGTCAGTGGCGGGTTCAATTCAGGCATTTGTTGCATCCACATGGGGGGTATTACTCTATTTTTTATTTAAGTGAAAGTAGTATCTAACATCCAAAATACGTAAATAGCGTATCCCGTATTTGGGATTAGGAGACCGCAAAATGCCTCGGAATATTTTAATATTACATACACGTTACGAGTAGGTACTCAGGATTTCCCAGACACCCGTGTGTGAATTAGTGATTGATGACCTAATGTGTCCGGATGTAAGCCTAGCGCTTGTGAAGCCTTCACCTACATGGAGTAAATACCTTTTTATTCGTAAAAGGTCGTTCTCTTTGTTATTTTTGTATTTCGAACTGAAAAAAATTCTAGCATTTTTTTGTCACCAGACTTAAACTATTTTTGTTTACGTTACATTTAGGGCACTGAATTATTTATGTGCTTTACTAATATACCATTTACTATTTAGGTACGTTCCGTTCACGTAGAAAGTTTGGAATAAAATATAACCTATATCTTCCCAAGTTTTGTCACATATCGTTAGTTCACTTGTTTTATTTCGTAATGAAGTAAGTATGTTTACAGATTTACTTTTACATTTATAATATTAGTAGTTCTTTTTGTTTCTGTCAGTTTTCGTAAATATAACGAAGCAGGTTAACATAATAGACCTAAATGTACGGGGTTATTGTTAACCGTTATTGTGCCTAAAAGTAATTGTTACCTATTTTTGATTTATTAGAAGTTGAAATAAAAATAAACATCCAGCGGATATCATTCAGACAGACATATCACAACCATGCTTTTAGTCTAATAAAACTTACATGTTTCACATGAAAATCGGATGTAGTCATACACAGTCCATACAGTGTACAAAACTTCTTTGTCTAATACAGCCTTTTCTATTTATCATAAAATATTTTTTTCTCGAAATAAGACGATATTTATCAAAACTGCAAACTAGAAGTACATGAAAGATGCATTTAATTTAAATATTTATATTATTTTAGAAGTTATAGAGTTGGCCGCTCCATTGATATTGTATTAAACACTGTATTTATGACATAACAGTCCTTTTTTTTTGAGGAGTTAATTAGTTAAGCTTTTTGTTGCAGACATTCAACATTTAAATAATTGTAAAGAAATGAGAATCTCCTCCATTTTTTTAAGTCGGTTATAATTATCTACTTCATCCAGTACTTAGGTACTAGTCACTCCTAATATATTTTATTTTATTACTAGCTTTCCGCCCGCGGCTTTGCTGGCGTGGACTTCGGTTATAGTGCGGTATAAAGGAATATTTTTGTTTTCCCTCAGGAATATCATTTCCCTCAGGAATATTTTTTCGGGATAAAAAGTACCCTATTATTTAAACCGGACTTCTAACTATACGTCTGCAAATTTCAAAGCAATCGGTTCCGTAGTTACGGCGTGAAAGCGGAACAAACAAACAAACAAACTCACTTTTCCATTTATAATAATATTAGTAAGATGTTCCCCTCGGTGTATCTGGTCTGCCAACATTAAATCTTGATTTCCTTATCACGGGACCAGCTTTAAAATATCTTATTTGCAACTAAAAAAAACGTGAAAATCGATTCAAAAACGATTAAGTTATCCGCGAACAAACATACAAAATATCTGTACGGTCGAATTGAGTAACCTCCTTTTTTGAAGTCGCCGAAAAAAAACGTCAAATGGAAATATGAAATAGCCATTACATTATATTTTTTTTTATGGAACGATCATGGAACGGCTGCAATGACTGCTTAAGAATAACAATACAAAAGAGAGGCTCTTCGGAAGATTTTATTTATTTGCAAAGTGAAGGCTCCATTTGCATGTTTCGGCGGGAAGCGGCGGCGGCGGACGCTGCAACCTTTTGTTCGAAAACTTTTCAGCTGAATTATTAATGAGCTGTTACTTCATTAAGAAAAACTACTATTCATAAAGTATTTGTACCGGGACACCGGGACTAAATTAAAAAAAAAAACTTGGTTTACATAAAAATAAAATTCTATACTTACCTTGGTTCAAGTTGTTTTATAAATAGTACCTCATTTATAATGCAGTTTAAGATCTTAAAACTTCATATTTTATGCGGCGAATGCTCTGTTTATCATAGTTTAGAGCCTTTTATAATATACTAGCTGTCCCGGCAAACATTTGTTTTGCCATAATAAGTTGCCTTTGTACCCCGTGT
>SJJU01015251.1:0-10118 GCA_012932125.1 Conopomorpha cramerella
TTACGTCGACAGGCGGGATGTGTCAGCAAAAGAGTTAATAGAGTACAAAATATGTGACACATTCATTACATGAGTGGGTGAAGAGGTTATTGGTAGTTGTGTTTTCTTACTAAAGAAATGACATCTCATCACAGTATTACAGACAAAGAACAAAAAAAATACTAACGAAAAATAGAGCAGTAGTAAAATGTGTCTTATTTTGATACCATTAATAAAAGTGAGGTAGACTCCGTTTCACAAAAGAAGTCCCCTCGTTTCCATACTTTCAGTATGGTAGCCACGGGACTTCGTTTGTGAAACTGAGTTTAGGCTAGACTCCTGGCTGGGAAACCTTAGGACGTTTCACAAATGATGACCTAAAAAAAATAGAACTGGCCAATCGCGCCAGTTCTATTTTGGTACAGTGGCGCCACCAAACAACAAGCATAATATGACCGGACGTCGAATTGCAGTAACGACCCGTCGCAAACGTATCATCTACGTGTCCTTAACTGTTGGTAGGCTAAAGGCACCAATAGTCTGCCCTACTCTAGTAGTCAGTATTTGGGTCAGTAAAATGCTTGTAAATAGATAAAAACTTCGGATTAACCTTCATTAACTTTTACTGGTCCAATGAAACAACAGATGTTTTATGATTGTTGGCAATATTACTTAGTACCTCACACATGGCGAGTGTACAACTAACCATACTGTTGGTTTTGCCCTCACAGGGTTCATGTTTGATCCTTTGCAATTTATTTAAGAACTTTTACTGTAACATGAGTGCAATAAACGAATTGAATTGAATTGGAAAAAAAATACGTCTAATGTGTTTTCTAGGCTGAGCACTAGAGAAAAAGGTGCTTTTTAATTTTTTCGTTATTATTTAACAACAAGTACAATTTCTTATATAATTTTGTAGTGAATCTAAAAATAAAAACACACTCTGTGTGAACATGTTCATAGATTCATTTCAACGTTTTCTTATATTTTTCTACCAAAGTTCAAACTTGAGCAATACACGAAAAGGTTGACTACTGATGCAACTACCCTATATACACTAGGTTAGGTACAAATATGAAGTTATGTACGTATACTATATACAAGCCTACAAAAACACAATGGCCACACACTCGATAATTCATAATAGCCAATACAAAACAGGTGAAGTTGGAGACTTGAATTTGGATTGGAAGGTTTTTCGAGGTGTGCAGAAAATTTTCAAGAGGATAGGTCAGGTTAAAAAAACCTATAACTACGCGGGACAAACCGCGATAAAACCTTTAACCTTTTAGATACCTAAATTATTCTAGGGATGCAGAAGTGGAATGAGCGTTCGTGACATGCTTTGCTTCACCAAAACATGGACGAGGGACGCCCGAACACTTGGTAGCCGTACACCTGGTACACCGAACACTGGGTAGCGACCCACCAAACCATACTCGTATAACCATGCTACCAAGCGTTCGAGCGTCCCTCGTCCATGTTTTGGTGAAGTAAATCAGGTCTCGAACGCTCATTCCACTTCTGTATCCCTATCCCTGTAACCATACTAGCCGCGGCCGAAACATACCACTATTGTTTAGCACCACCAGTGGGGTATTTATATGGGTTATTCTCGCTGGGCGGTGGTGTCTCAGTCTCCAAACTATGTATACCTCAGCATTTTGAAACCATTACGCAACTAAAACCCAGGTTTCCACGAACTGCGCCGTAAGTAATCTTACAAAATTAACTTCCGGCCCAAAGTATAAGAAGGATTACATATCTACAGGCCCCAGTTTAGAACCCTGCGGCACCACGCCTGATTGTAATTCACGCGGGGCGCGCAGGATGCGCCCGCGCTGGCATTCCTTCACCTCGTGACCTGCTAACGACACATTAGCACACATACCCCATCAATTTTACAACTATTATGTCGGACTTATGGCGAACGAAAGTTGGTGTACCGTGTATCGAAGGCTTCGCTGCAATCTGATAGAACGATATTTTTACATTGTATCGGTTGGTAGAGTTTATATTTATTTGTTATTAGAAATGTATGAGGCTAGTGTCACTTATCTTGTTATCTGATGTTTTGGGTTGGAGGCTTAGCTACTAAACACTAGCCACCTGTCATACGAGGAATATAAGTATGACAATGTAAACAGATCGCATAAAAAGTTAACTTGGTGAAAACTTACCAACTCATGCCTGTATGAAAATATTAATTTGGTGAACTTAGATGAAGCAAGAGGTGTGTCATGATAGCAGCAGGTCTCTGTATACTCTTCTGGAAATTTGAGCTGAATATTGTACCTACTTTATAGATAATTTGTTAAATGAAAATGGGTAGACCAAGGTTGCTTTGTGGTGTTTTTTTTTTATTGTGGGGAAATCCTTGCATCGCCTCTTAAGACATGCAACTGACAACCTCCGTCCTATTCTCATGCCCGGAACTCCTGGGCACATAGGTAGACCAACATACAAAAGAAATATCAAAGGAAATTACAATCTTCAATTGTAACTTTAACTACATTCAACGCAAGCGCCCGAGCGCCACTGTAATATTTATTTACGGCTTCGCTAAACCAAATTAACCGCTCTCTGATTCATACTTATCAAACTAACGCATTCAAGGCAGTAAAAATACTGTCAACGATTTCATTAGTTTCGTTGCAAACGGAAGACTTTCTGCCAGAATTGCCTGTTTTATCCAAGGTATTAAGGTCATTTCGAATCAGGCAGAGCAGAGACTAGTACTGAGGAATTTTCCGTGACATTTAATTGTAAGAAATTCTGAACCTACGTTTGTCAATTATGTCATACTTTCTCATCGCATAAAAGTAATCAAACCTTGACAAAAACAAGAAAAACAAGCAGTCAAATAAAGGCCGTGGAAAATTCCTCATTAAATTAATATCTCAATGATATTTTACGTCAGTAAGACTTTTCTTTGTACTCTACTCACTGTAAATGACGTCAGCTGTCCATTGCTGGCTGACAGCACAACTGAACAGCCACAGTTAGTGTAACTAAAGTGGCAATGGACGATAATTGCCACCGTTGAGTAGTGAGGGACCACAATTATCAGCCTGTAGTTTTGAGTGAGTCCATCTGACTCATCCAGAAGTCACAAGATAAGGATAGAATTACAACAATTAACACGCTGTCAAGTATATTCTTAACGAGTCTCGAGTATGTACAAGGCGAAGTGCTCCGGAAAGAAAGACCGATTTCTCGCACCGAGTTGGCGATAATGGATCTATATGCAAGGCGTGTGAGCAGACGCGGCAACCCCTCGTTGCATAATGCCATTGGGTAAGCAACTACTCATGCATCCATGGAACATGTGAGCTTTTGCTAAACGATGAAATAGGTAGTTTCACTTTTTATGCAAAATATATTTTGATGTTGCGTAATATTGAGATGCATTATGCTGGCCTAGGTACACAGTTAGTGAATCAAATTGCAATATACTTTATGTAATTATAATAGAATAACAATTTGCACTATTATGTAATTAAACAATACTAGATTCATTGAATGGTTGTAAGTAGCCAACCCTTGATAATAATCTGAATAACAACTGGGGTTTAGGTGGGTAACATAAGGGTTTATGGCTGAAGGCATATACACACATCAAAAGTGTCTAGGGATCAAGAACATTTTTAGCTCTAAAAATATCTAATTTATTTAAATCAAATCTAATCTTCTGGATTGGTCTCCTGCCTAATTCCCCATGCCTGTATCAATGACTTATCACCGCATTTTGAATAAATTATGAATGAATTCAATTTTTGTAAAATATATTCTTGATTGCAATCTTCTAAAATGTACTTGATCCCTAGACACTTTTGGTGTGTGTAATATATTTAGCTCCTCGGATATCCCTATAGCCTTTAATAATTGATTGTTATGTTAGGACCGTTCAAATAATGCCAGTGTTTCCCTAAAAGGTATTCATAAAGTAAGATTCACAAGTGCACTGCTGGTGAATGTCTCAAAAAACTGGTCAAAATATTCGCTAAATTGGAACAAACTGGTCTAAGTTGTCAACTTTTTAACTTTTATTAATACGACCGTAAAAGTTTAACCGTCGTATTCATAAAAAGTTAAAACGCGGACTAACTAGTTGACGTATACCAACATAGATTGGTTTGTCCGTATTTGGCGTACATTTGACCAGTTTATGAGACCTTTACTAACAGTGCACTAGAACTGTTCTAACTTTATGAATACGAGGGTAAATATTTCTTTAAGTTCATCGTATAGTTATGGAATCATTGTTAAACTAGTACAGAGATAAAGTTGTTACCCTGTTTGTAGCACCCACCGTCCTATGAATCCGAATAACATACCGCAGCAAAATTACGCAAAGAGCGTGTTCCAGAAGATAAATTACCTACTTGTTACTATTATGTAGGCGCTAACGATACTAGAAACACGCAAGAAAATAAGTAAGTAGGTAAACATTACTTTTTTTAGTTTACTTACAGGTTGTTGACGTACAGTCGCAAATGTTTCAAAAATAATCAAAATCTACTTTATCTTAGTTTTGGGACTGCAAACTATCTCTTATGCGTTTTAGTTTTGTTTCGGAAACATTTAGCTTAAATATTTCAATGTTTCTATAGTTTTTAAAAAATGGCATGTGGCAGAACCGTGGGGCAATTTTGCTTTTGAAGCAAGTGCCTCTGCCGCTTTGGATTAAAAGGCCGTGAAGTGTATTTATTTATTTCTTTTTTTTAAGAAAATATATTTACTTATATAGTGAAAAACTATACTTAATTTCAATGTGTTCCGGCTCAAAGTTAATTTACTTGTTACATACTTATTTAAAATATTTCATTACCAAAACAATCGTCACTCTCACCGCAGGACTTTCTTAAAAGAAAATTAAACGGCAGCCAACACCTGGTGTTATGTATTCACAGCACGCAGTACAGGAGGCGTGCTTCGCCGTCCAAAGGACCACGTATAAAAACCTAGCCCATTGAAAAATTAAATCATTGTTGTTCTATTAACCGAAGTGGTAACACGCACAATTAGTGACACTAATGACCAAGTGAAAATAATACGAAAGCGTTATCGAAAATGAAGTGCATCTGTCTTGTATTGGCCGCCGCGGCCCTTGCCCAGGGTTACTCCATCAGGGACAACGAAGTGGAAACACCGAGAGTTGCCAACAGTGATGAACTATTACAAAGTGTTATAAGTGATTGTTTCGGGGCTGAATCGACGACAAACTGCCTAAAAGTGAAGGTCCTCTCATTCCTCGACACGAAACTCGGTGTAAAGTCTGAGTCCGCGAGAGCATTCGACGACGAGAACATCGATAAAGTGATCTTCGAGCGAGTGGGACGTGTTATCAGCACCAACGAGTTCAGATTCCAGCTGCCGGAGTTCCTCTTCCAGAATGCTGAGGTGTCTTTCAGAGCCGATCGCGGATTTGACGTTGACTTCCCCGAGACCAGTGAGGGTGACAATGAAGGTAGGAACTAACTTGAGACTCTTGTAATTTTTTTCTTAAATAGGTTAAAAACAGTTAACGAAATTATTTCGTCAAATTTCAGCACGTGGTCTTCTGAAGAAGAAGCTGTTGTTCCCCGTTCTGCTGCTGCTGAAGCTGAAGATGAAGGCGATCATGCCCATCCTGGTGGCCCTCATCGGCATCAAGGCCATCAAGGCCCTGATCCTCAGTAAACTTGCCATCACCCTGGTCGTTGGTTTCCTGGTCTACAATCTGTTGCAGAAGAAAGGAGGTATGTGAAAATCGACCTACTTACCTAGTTAAGGTTGTCGACTGTAGGGCACTTTCCTTTTGTATGTTGATCAAATGTGAATATTCATACGTGAGTTACATTAATTAGGTTTTAATAGTCGATACTTTTGAGTGCGTACGTGGGAAGGTACGTTTCTGTTTACAATGTACAGCTAACTCAAATTCTGATTTCACAAATTCGTTTTCTGATTAATATACCAAGGTATATTCTATATTATTTATTATTTTAAATTAAAATTTCTAATCGATACCTAATGGATCCAGTTCAAGTAGTGTATTAAATTATGATAGCTGGTATCACGATGGGAAATTGATCAACAATAAGCATTCAACTTTGCTTGACGTTTCGGTACAGTAACTTGTGCCGTTGTCACGAACTGTTGAAAGTTTGAATGAAAAATGCGGATGTGTGTATATCTGGGTGTGCCCTAATTAGGAACGAAAGACATACTAAAAGTTCTATCGCAATAGCAACATGTATAGCTGTACTTAGCCAACGAAAGTTTTAACATTACGTAAGCGTAGTTTTCTTTTACCAAATTGTGGCTATTCTTTCCAGCCATGATGCCAATGATGATGGCCCCGACTGACGCCCCCGTGCCGGCACCTCAATACGGTCCTCCGGCAGCCACCTACGGCACCCCGGCCTCCACCCCCGCCGCACCCTCGGACTCCTACAGCCCACAGTGGGAGCCATCCAGCTCAGGACCTTACGCTCGCGTCTGGGATCCATCGCAACTGGCCTACAGCTCATACTACCCTAGCGAAGCTGCATCTGGATCCAGTCAGTCGCCCAGCTACTCCTCTGTAGCTTCCATTTCATCAGTGGCATCTTCATCCTCATCATCGCCAGCAAACTAATTGTGGTTTGTGGAAAAAATTGTAAATATTCAAAAAGCACACGAACGAATCCGGCTAGAGTATAGGTCTAGTTATTTATTTCAAGGTATTTATTATTATTTATTGAACACCAAATAAAGTCAATGATGTTTTAGTTATTGTTGTTGTTTAACCCCACGTGTATGGCTGGAGATTGGTAAGTAAGAAAATAAGAGTAGGGGAACAAAAGTGTAGGCACTTGCCTACATTAAGATGCTGTATGATTTCCAGAGGGTTCAACGGAGATCAACTATATATAGCCACGATACTGCCTTGATTCTATCAGCATATATTTCTACTCATTATATTTTTCTGTATATCATGAGTTACTAAGACTAAATATGCTATATGAATGACACTACAATCAATAGAGTTAATTGATTAAAAGACCATTTAGGTTTTAATATTTTCTTGTCTGTAACAAGCAATACAAACGAAGCTGGAAAAATCTTGCGTCATGTGTATGATTTTAGAGAAAAGAAAACATGATAGATATTCTATTGCTTTCAACTATTGCTCTTGATCGTACAAGAACATGGAGCCGTTTTAATGGACCTTCAATTTCAAACAATATAACATAATAATATAATAGACTAGTGGACGCCCCGCGACTTCATTCGCGTAGTTTAGTAGTACCTGCATCACAAATGTCAAGCATCTAACTTGAGCCGTTTAGATTTTTCATACAATACAATTTTCCCGTTTATTCCCGTTCCCGTGGGAATTTCAGCATTTCCTTTCTTAGTGCACCTCTACGGTAACTAAACTACGTCCGTAGTTCCGTACCAAATTTCAAGTGCCTACGTTTCGCCGTTGGGGCTGTGCGTTGATGTCAGTCAGTCAGGCAGTCAGCTTTTCCTTTTATATATTTAGATTAGGCGGCCCAGTAGTGGGAAACAAACCAGGCTATATAAAAAAATGGTTGTTTGCAAAGTCGATTTAGGCAGACATTAGACGTTCATGCAAGCGTCATTCAATTCCATCAGTCATGATTTATGGAATGACTACTAATACTAATTCAAACATCACTCACTATATTAGAAGATAGAAAATCCGTCAATCACAATCATGACTGTGGTAAAACTGAGATCAAAACGTATCGTCTAATGTCTGCCTTACGAAGGGTAGTTTGACGTGACAACGTCAAACATTGCAGCAGTAGTAGTACACTCGCTTGCGGAACGGGACAATGACGTCATCATTTTCGTGCACGCAGCCCGTGTAGTATCGAGTTATTAAACGATGTCACGTCAAAATAGGTTAGATGTTTTGTTAGTTAGTCCATACTCACTGTACTTAATTACTACTTATATTCCTAAACACAGAAATTCAAAAGGAGGTAAATGAATAAAATACAGTTTTTCGTGATAACTTTATTGAACAAAGTTACAGTTGAATAGTTTTTGTATGAGAGTGATATTTTATGTAGGTATGTTAACATTTTGCTGTAAGTTGAATATGGTTATTAGAACAATGGATGTATAATTTTTTTAATTATTTGTAGGTAAATAAGTACTTATTAACTATTATAAAAAACGGCAGTGAATGAGTTACATTTTAGGTAGTTAAGTTTTATAATTATTAGGAAAAATGCAAAAATACGTACTGTCTGATTACTAATGATTTAGGTATAAAGCTGGTTTCATTTCAGTTATTATTGTCATTTTCATGTACGGATTAATCTTAAACTATGCATGTAGGTATGTAAAGGTGAAATATATAAGCTTTAGGTAAGTAAAAGTATTTCCAACTTGACCCTTAATCGAGCAAAGGCTAGTATATTGCCACTTGACCGACACATACTTTGAACCTTATTGAATGTCTTCACTGGAATTATTTAAAGATTTCAGAGAAGTTATCAGAGAATAATCAAATAAGGTATTTAACACTACAGGACACATACCTATTTAAACAGTAAACAATAATTTCACATTGTACTTAAAAGCTAGATTTTATGATAAACATCACCCGGGTTTATGTGATGGAATCGGTTTACAAATATCAATAGAGTCCAAAATCCATCAGAAACACACTTAACCTTGTCTGATTAAGGGTTAAAAGAACCCATAGGTAGAGTTGGTCAATAATATGGTCTTGGTCTATCATCCTAAAACCCAAAATATATGATGGCTTCTGATGGGCGAGCCAGCCATTACCAGTCTCTGTCCTCATGTTTGGCACTGACTCTCGGCCAACATGTCGATACCTCGAGGTAGAAAGGTCGTATAAACCATATCATCAACTTACCGTTATATAGACCAATCGATAGAGCGGAAAATTCTGCATAAGCCAGTATTCATAATTCAATTTGACCAAAAGTGGCTTTTATGACCTTTCTACCCCGAAGTATCGATGTATTTTGGGCTTAACCCTTAATAAACATAAACCCGGATGAAGTTTATTATAAAATCTAGCTTATAATTGTAAAGCTAGATTTGGTGAATTTATTGTTTACTGTTTAAATAGGCAAGTGTCCCTTATGTGATAATATCTTCTCTGAAATCTTTAGATAATTCCACTGAAGACATTCAGTAAGGTTCAAACTATGTGTTGGTCAAGAGGTAATATTTGATTAAGGGTTAATGGTTCTTTTCTCAGACCAAAAACAACTGGACTTGCAATACTAAACTGATGTTTAGAATAAAACGAGACAACAATGTGAAAAACATGGACGAGTGAAAGAGTAAGAGTCACTATATTCTGTCCCTTTCTGCGTATTAGGGTATATCTGGACCCAAACTGTCGAGTTAGTAGTAAAAGTTATCCAGAATTACATAATTTTCTATACATTTAGGTGGAAAAGAGACAGAATGGTACGAAAGGTACGCGGTATGCAAGTCTCGTTGTGTTTGGTCTAAGGCAGACATTAGACGCTCATGCAAGCGTCATTCAATTCCATCAGTCATGATTTATAGAATGACTACTAAGTAATACTAATTCAAACATCATTCACTATATTAGACGATAGGAAATCCGTCAATCACAATCATGACTGGTAAAACTGAGATCAAAACGTATCGTCTAATGTCTGCCTTAGGGATAAAGTAGATGCACCTCTTTCTTTTCTTTGACAGATTGTTTTTTTTTAGAAAACTCCTCATTGTCTATGATGAGGAATTTTCTCTGACGTTTTTTTGACAGATTTTCGGGCGGAGAACTGTCATTACTGTCAAACTTTGTTTGGAAAGTATGACAGTAATGACAGTTCCCCAGAAAAACGTCAAAGAAATTTCCCCATTTGTCTGATGTCACATGAAAAATAGGTTAGCAAGTCTAATGTGTAATAATAGTATTAGTTGGAAGAAGTAGGTATATGTATAGGTTCGTTTGATTATAAATGGAATGAATTCGAGGTTAAAGCTACATTATCTCACAGCCGCTTTACCGCTACAGGTGCGTTTTACTTACAAAGGTGTAGGTACTTCTTAGTGCTTAATTTAAATTCTTAATAATACAGTTATTAACAAATAACGTACCTAATAGTTACATGTATATT
>SJJU01015252.1:0-22072 GCA_012932125.1 Conopomorpha cramerella
CTTTGTCAGCCATTTTAACCGATGTTTGAATAGATTCGTCAGAACTAGAAGAACTCTGTGCGTTGTCGAATTCGTCTTCAGTAAGTTCCTCCTTTTTAGGGCAAGACATGTAGGGTAGGTACTATGCAATACAGAACATCAAATGTGTTTAATGCTATTTAAAACCTAAATGTATGATATAGAAATATAACTAGAATAGTATAGTAAGTAGAATTAATAAAAGTAAGATCACTGTGATAACGAGTTTTCTAAAATGTTGTCACGTTTGGCACTTCACTTCGCTGGGTAGATGTAGTAGTATAGTCTGGAGAAGCAAGAAAGTTTATATTTACTCACAGGACGAAGACAGCATACAGGAGCATGATGTTATGAGGATGAAGCGATGAGTTTCTTAGACAGAGATGGATGCGATGCTTGTCAGTCGAGATGATTGGATGCGGGCTCACGAACCGGCCTGGTTCGGAGGCTTACCGTCGACCCGATGCGTGAGAGTTGCAAGTGTTGGGGCGTAGAGCTGAGTGGCCCTCGCCTTGGGTACAGGATGCGGGCTCAGCGAGATCGTCACTGAGGCTGACCGTCGATCCGGTGTGTGCTGCTGCGGACTTGGCGGCTGCCGAGATTGACCGTCGAGCTGGATGGGGTGCCTCGTAGTTCGGAATCACAGGATTTCAACGGAAACCACTTACGTGATCCCACCGCTGCCACCAAATTGTTACGAGACCGTCCCGGTTTTAGTTTTTAAAAAAAACTATTTATTACACACACACACTGTTTATTTAAACTAAACTTAAAATCACTAATTATAACAAATATAGGAACAGAGACAAGAACTGGTAGGATGTAGAATTGGTAGATGTTAGTTTGTTGAGAGTGAGTACACGACTGACTGGAAAAAGTATGAACAATGTTAGGGAACAGTATTGGATGACGTCAATTAGATTTCGCAATAATTATACAAAGAAAATGGTAAACAAGTAAGGTGCTTAAGTCAGCTAATTACACGTACTAGGGTTGGTTATAACAGATCGTCTATGTGGCAGTTGGACAAAACACCAGAAAGTATGGCCCATCAACAAAAGAGAACTTTGGACAGTGAAAGAAGTGCTTCTCAAAACAGGAGTAAGGTACATGAACCAAACAATGCTTATTCAGACCGACAACAAATCGGTGGCAGCTTTCATAAACAAGGAAGGAGGTACCAAGTCCGCGAACCTGTTACGGCTGAGCCGCGACATTCTAGAAACAGCGCAAAAACTGCTAATACATATCAAAGTTCGATATCTCCCCGGCAGGTACAATCTGTCGGCCGACAGCCTCTCGAGATTCCAACCAGAACCCGAGTGGACGCTGTCCACAGAAATAACGCAAGCAATATTCCGGAAATGGGGAACACCTTCAATAGATCTTTTTGCGAGTCGGAGGTCAGCGGTAGTCGATCGATACGTGTGCGAAGATCCGACAGACGAACAATGTGTATTTGTAAACGCTTTCAGTCGACCCTGGAACTTCAAACTCGGATGGCTGTTTCCACCACCTCCCTTGATACCCCGCGTCCTACGACATCTACAAACTTCATCAGGAATTTATCTGTTTGTAGTCCCGAAATGGAAACAGACGTTTTGGCTGTCAGAACTCAAACAGAGAACTATGAGTCCTCCATTCAGAATACGCAACTTGCAACGACATTTAACGGACCTCAACACTCAATTACCTCCACCGGAAGTCGGAAAACTGCATTTGCTGGTCTGGAAAATTCAGGCTGGATCAGTCTTGTAAACAATTGGCCAGCCGAGCACCAAAAGCTCTTAGAAGCAGGTTGGCGAAAATCGACACTAAAAACATACCGTGTACCTTGGGATAGGTGGTGTAGATGGTCGAAAGGCAGGTGTAGCGTGGATAACCCCAGTGCTAATAACATAGCACAATTCCTATGCTATCTTCACACTGACGTTAAACTAGCCTCGAACACAATTGCACTCCACAAATCGGTTGTAGTAAATTTTGCAAATCCAGTAAAAGCAAAAGAACTGTCCGATAACCCATTGATAAGACACACATTAAAAGCAATATCGTTAACTAAACCCCCTCTAAGAAAACCATCTACATGGAATATCAGCTTTCTTATTGAATATCTACAAAAATATGCCATAGAATTAAACAGTTTGTTTCAAGTGTCCAGACACACGGCCGCTCTATTATTATTATGTTCTGGAAGAAGGATACATGACTTAACTTTGCTCGACATAAGTTCAAAGTCATTAGAAATTGGTGATAACACTATAATTTTTTGGCCACTTTTCGGATCCAAAACAGATAACTCCAATTATCGTCAGACGGGGTGGCAATTATCTAGCGATGGTCCAGAGCGACTTAATCCGGTATGGTGGGTTATGAAACTGATAAATATATCGAAATCCCGTAGAAAAAGTATTCAAAACCTAAACAACTTATTCATAACAACTAGGGGGAGTGTTCGGCCAGCATCTAGAAGTGTCATAGCTGGATGGATACGTACATTACTAAAAGCTGCCAATATTCAAGATTCGCCGGGTAGTTTTAGAGCAGCAGTTAACACCGATATGTGGACAAATAATAAAGTAAATATTGATCAAGTTTTAGAAAAAGGAAATTGGAGGAGCAGGGACACTTTCCTAAAACATTATTTTAAAGAAGTTCGTTCTCAAAATAATAATACACGTAACCTTAGCCATTTATTTACGCCATTATAGTTACTTACAATCAACAAGAATTTAGAAGGACACTGATTCTGTTAATTTAAAAACTTACTTATGTTATAAGATATGACCTGATTAGTTATTGTTATTACATTTATACCTGTAAATATGAAAAGGTGCACCAGATATTACCAACTACACAGCGATTCAAGTTCCTATAGCGAATAAATACATATTTAAATACACTAAATATTTTGTATTTTAATGAACCATTGTCACAGTACGCCATACACCGCCGCCGGCAGAAAAGAAACATATCATCTCACAAGTGGGTCAAGCGAAGCTCGGACACCTAAATATCGCCGTTTTCCCCCCGAAGGGTAGAAAACGGTTATTTAGGTTCCAGCGTAGCTTGACCCACTCAAATTTCAGGCCTTGCCGGCTCTTTTTAAATAGGTACTGACTAAGCGACGCGGGCGTCGCCCGGCGCGGTGTGTCGCGGCTCGCGGGGGAGGGAGCGACGGGCAGAGGGGGGGCTTTGTGGTAGTAGTTTAGTATTGCTAGTGGTGAAAATCCAAGGGGTAATCTCACAAGTGGGTCAAGCTACGCTGGAACCTAAATAACCGTTTTCTACCCTTCGGGGGGAAAACGGCGATATATTACAAATATTTATTCAGCAAATAATAGGTAATCAATAGGTAGGTACACATTACGTGCTACAGAAAGAAGGTATACAAACAAAACAATATATCAGTTCGCCGCATGGAAACTGTGTTTTATGAACATTTCGCAGCTGTGTAATGTATGTATTTTCTTGAATTGTACTGTTTACTGATGATTTACGTATGGAGTATTGGATAACTAAAGGCTCAAAATTTTACCTACTTTATTAAATTGGATAAATGTAAATGATACTTTAGGAGCTAAGTACCTACGGCTGATACGACAAAAAATATTTTTCGCTTACCAAACACAAAACAAACAATAAATGAAATATCATTATTACCTAACCAAGGCATTGCATGACTTTGATTGGATTGAATAGTACTAAGAGGATAGTTTTTACCATTACAAAGTAGTGAACAATGAAAATAAACGTGAAGAAAACACACGAACTGCCACACAACACAACACCTGCACAAAAACACGATTAGTGTGACAGGGAACTCGCTACTAAATAGTTTACAAGAAATTGGCATGAAATCATATTGAATATTAAGCACCCAAGCGCCAAAACATCCTTACTTACCACTATACACAGATATCGGTTGTGACTACAAGTTTTATGTGAGAGATTGTCGAGCTTTCATTGTTTCATATGAGTTAAATTTACGCAGCGCCATCTGTGTTGAGCTTCGCGTTTTCTTTTCCATTAGCATCATAATAACGTAATCTTTAAATGTCGTGAAAAAAGGACGATATAAATGTATGATTTTGTGTATAAGTATATTTTAAACTAGGTATCTTAGGTACGGTTAAATTAAATCTTAAAAATCTAAACGTCCTCTGGGTAGTGGTATTTATAATCACATTCGAGTACAGTCCAAATATTTTTCTAAACACTCTGCAGACATAACACAAACGTTCACGGCTAACACGTCGTGTCACACAGTCTATCATTTTTGAAGGAGTTAAAACAGTTGATAACACTCAGGCATAGCTCTATCAT
Source organism: Conopomorpha cramerella (assembly GCA_012932125.1). Lineage (NCBI taxonomy): Eukaryota > Metazoa > Arthropoda > Insecta > Lepidoptera > Gracillariidae > Conopomorpha > Conopomorpha cramerella. Next base: position 4,345 of record SJJU01015252.1, read on the forward strand.
ACCAGATAATGGGAATATTATTCATGGCCTTTATTTGTCAGACCTCATTCATATTTCTATCTTTAATGTCGGACAGATTGATGACAGAATTAATTTAAAAAAAAAACAATCTGTCAAAAATAATTTGAAACGCAAGATAAGCAACTAGTCTAGTCGCTTTCGGACTATCTCTTGTGAACTTAAAATTTTTCACCTTCTCAGCTCGGGGTCTGTAAATAAATACGTTCATCTTCATGGAACATTTCCCATTGATAAATGTTTGTCTGGGTAGCAGCCACACACAAAAATCAGATTACAAAATAGCTATTTTATGTTACTAATACCTATATATGCCCACTCAATCGATTAGCTATTAAGAACCGTAGGTATTTTATATGCCTCAGATCAAATAGTCGTCCTATACCTAGGTATATATAAAAAGCTTGCATGTTTGGAGTGTTTAATAAGCTTCCGTTATGAAACTTTGCCATGCGCAAAAGTGCAATGTTGTCAATTAAGTTTATTCTCATAAATTCCTACAATAGTTTCATTTTAAAAGAATTCTAAGGCGTTTTCTTTCAGAATGGAACTGTTCATTGGCCTAGTTATTGGGAATAAGCGGTCAATTATTTGGTACCTCTGTTACATGGTCATGGAGTGTCTAAACATAAGATCTGCTCAACTCTAGATAGAGCTTGTTCCCATGAAATGTCACACAGCTTTCGGAACAAAGAACCACCAAGTACAAGTCAATTTCTACCACACAAATTCAATGTAGTATTACAGATTTTACTACAATGGAGGGCTGGATCGAGTGTAGGTACTAAATAATATTGGCTCTAATGAAATACTTAGGTAACTTTTAATTTTGCATTATCTTTCCGAATACACAGTGAGTGACAATATAGACCCTAGCGTTTGATAATTTTATATTGTAAAAAATAAAATTACTCTTTCTATACGTACACTCGACACTACCGCCATTAGTTCCTCAAGTTCCCACTTCAATAATAATCCCCTTTACCTTTAATACCACATTGAATTCGAAAATTGCAAGTACAGATATATTTTTTTATTTTCGATAAACTTACCACGATCTACTTGTAGCTAATAACATTTACCATTTACTAACATTGTCGTTGTTTCGTCACCGTGATCGAATCTCGCAATGCAAATTGACTTGTACAACAGTGGTCTTTGTGTGCCCAATCATAAGGTTGAATGTGGTGTGTGTGTGTGTCAGGCGGTGGGTTGCGCGCTGGTCGCGCTGTCCGACTACACGGCGGTGGGCGCGAGCGAGGTGTCGCTGCGGGAGGGGCAGCACGCCGAGCTGCTCAAGGTGGGCTGCGCTGGCTGGTGGTACGTGCGGCTTGCAGGTATGTCTATATAACCAACTGTTTCAAAGTCAATATGTTTATATAATCCTTATAATTAGTGCTTTTACACACTGATAAAAAAAATACACATCACGCCTTTTAATTCCAAAGCGGGGTAGGCAGAGGCACTTGCTTAATAAGCAAATGCCCACGGTTCACCGAGCGTATTTAACCCAACGTGACAGGGGGTGAACCCATCGCCGTTGTAGATTTCACACACCTTGTGGTGTGCGGGTTTCATCACGATGTTGCCCTGCACCGTAACACTCTGAAAAAGAGTCCCATTGGTACACGTCCAGTAAAGCCGGACTCGAACCCCGGCGACCTCCGGTTAGAAGTCACAGTGTCCGACCAACTGGAGCCAACGACGCTCGCACACCACCATCACTCATGATAAGTAACAGCATAACACATGATTTTTTTTTATTATAGCCGGCCACGGCGAGGGCTGGGCGCCAGCGGCATATCTCGACCAGCGCAAGACATCCCGCTCGTCGAGCCGCTCGCACGACCGCCTCTACGACCACCACTGAGCGCACCCGCCACGCCCACAAACATGGCCGCCAACACAACATGGCGGCCGTCCGACGGTAGAATGTAAAACAAGTGGCATAGTAGCTAGTAATATGAGACAAACAAAACAATTTCACATCTCCGCTTTCTGATAATATACCTAGATGTAAATTTAAGAAAATGTTCAAGTTGTATTGGCGGAAAATATAAACAATCTATTGCCATTAGCGGCCTTACGTCACTGAGTTTATTGGCCGCTGTATACACTCGCCGGGAACCTCTCGAGCTAGACACTCGCGCTAGTGTTTGCATGTGCGTTCGCGAACCAACGAGATCCTTTGACTCTCTTTGGCTAAACAACCGGCATGTGGCCGAGACCGACCAAGGCGAGACGAGAGAAAGCGAGAGCATCACACGTAGCCCAGTCTCCAGGTACCTCTGCGAGCGTGTACAGCAGCCATGACATTTTCTACTATTTTTGTCTCAAACATTTCGGCTAATTTGAGGGGCCATCTCCAATCCCACAAAAGTTAATGTAACAATTTGTGTTAAATGTATAGATACGTTGTTCTAAAAGCTTTATTTGTATACTAGTGTATTCACGTAGGTCGTGTTATCGTATTTTGACGATTGTCCAAAGTTGCGGCGTAGTTTATTGTTATGTCCTGGTAGACAAGTTTTGTCATTGTAAATATTTTCTATAATGAACTTAATTTTAGTAAGTATTTATTATAATAATGTTCTAGTTGAGCTTTCTCTGTTGTTTGTGTGTTGATGAGATCCATGACAGATACTGTGGATGGTGAACATGTTCATTATATATTTTTGTATCCTAAGATTATGTATATCGAGGGTAAACCTGCCTGCCTACACGATGTCTACCTTTTTATGTAATTTGTAAGATTATTGATTTACAATGAACTTATTGGAGAACTTATTACCTGAAACTATACTTATGCATCTTTAAACTTCTTAAAAGTAGATAGTTGTCTAACAAGGCAACGATTGTTTTGCACTTACCCGCTTACTTATAAAATATTTAAACGATTGATTCACTTAACTGGTATCCCTTTGTTAAACGTCACTTGACAGAAGGTGACAGGGACACTACTGAGCTAATCAAGCTTTAAATATTTTTTAAGTGAAGGTATTTAGTATTCAAGGTTGTGTGGTGTAGTAAGTCTAGTGCTAGTCGAAAATTAAACTTGATTTTCAGTTAAGAAATCTTACACCTTATCGTAACATCTCATTGCATATCGTCCATTTCATATCGCATGTTCAAGACATATTTTTCTTTTGTTTAAAATGTTTATTTGTACTCATGCCACAGTACCTGCTTTCGATAATTACCTATTGTAAAAGAAAACGTTTTTAAAATATCATAAATATGTATTTATTGTAAATCATTATGAAGGCCAGAATTACACAAACTTGACCGTTTTGTTTTTGTGTTTCATTTTTTTTTTATCATCATCGTCACCAGACAGGCGGGTTGGCGATCGCAGTAGTGTTGTGGTGTAACTCACAGAGAGCGCTGTTGCCCGTCCTCTGGAGATTTCCGTTCTTACGACCCTCACAACGGGAAAAGTTGGGCTGGGGTTTTGGAAAGAATTGCAACTACACCTGCCAGACCAGTTTACCTTTTTTAATAATTTTCTCATATTAATATTTCCACATCAATCATCAAATCATTATCTTGCCTATCTATTTACCTTTTATACACCTAGATTTCGTAGTATTTTTTTATACATCGTGACAGTTTCGTCATTTGAATTTTTTTTCAAGGCCTTAGGAACCATTAAGGTGCTGATAGACTTGAGCATTCATTTGTAAAAGAACATCGAGCTTTCACCGTTTTTGTATTTGTCGGAACTAAACAACGCTAAAATGTTGTGTATTGTTTGTGTGATGTAACGTTTCCACGAATTACCATTACAAATGAGTGCTGAAGTCTATCAGCACCTTTGGAAGAACCCTTTTTTTATTCTTCTAAGTAAACATGACTTGGGATTTGGGATTAAATGGCGCGAAGTGTACGAAGGAAAAAACATGACTGTTCTGAAAATATCGATGAATAATGAGACAATTCCTTACTAAAAAAAATTAGGAAGCGATACCAAAGACCAAAAAAACAACATTGCTAAGTCTCATTATGATATACGAAGATCCATTTTTTTCAGTTCTTCAGATCTCGAAAATTTCACGTTGTATAACGCTACTTTATTAGCTCAGAGTATTTTAAGGACTCGTCGTGCTGATTAACTTTCACTATGGGGTCATACTTAGTTCGGAAAGAAATAAAAATTTACTTCTCCTTCATCAATCTCCTTCTGCTTTCTTTCTCTTAAAACTTACAGTAAAAGTTGCTCAGCAGCATGAAGTGAAGAACCAGTCCTTAGAATATTATGCGCATCTAAAAAAATATCCACCTTATCCGGAAATACACTTTTAGACCTAATTTTACCGAAAGTAAAAAATTAGACCTCTCCGTACACAATCGATCAACTGATTGTGCTTTTTATATGACGAGGGTGATTTTTTTCAGTTCGGGTTCTGAAATGGACGTAGAGGTAGGTAAACTTCAGCCTAAAAGGATATTTCTGTATCATCCTGTATAAATATCAGGCATTAAATCTAGTAATTAATGAACTAATAAATCCCCTAGGTACCTACTAAGGCTGTGAAGTTCCTGGTGATACCGTGTTGTTAAATTCCTACCTCTAACCAAACTAAATTGTTGGGTTGTGGGTTATATTCCCTTTTGATAAATATGCTTAGGTATTGCCTAATTCTCTATAATAGCTTAATATTTGTTAGTTCCTATAAGTACTGCGTGTAAAAGGACCCCGAGCAAATAATCTTAGAAACGTTGTTGGGCTCGTCAATATGAACAACTTATGACGAGAATACGAAAAGCCCAACAACTCTTCTAAGACCATTTGTCGGGTTCATTTTTCATGCAGTACCTATACTATCTAGATACATAATAGTAAACTATCTTTACCTATGTATACAGTCCGACAAGCATCTTTTGTCGCGTGGTTAAAAAGTTTGGCGCCGACGATCTCCATATTGGCACTCAATTTAAGCCTGGCCCCGTACCATGAGATCTTATAGTAATATTATTTACGCTGTGTGATAGTGACAGCATTATACTACTCGTCTAGCGCTATCCCTGTCACACAGCGAGAAGAATATAGGCAGAAACGGATTTTTGAATCTTTAAACAAAAATGTATCTTATATACGATGTTCAAAGTCTATTTTACATCGAGGACTTGACGGCGGCCGTATGCGTCGGTATCCGAACGAGTGCCGCGGAATACCGACGGAGCCGGCCGCATCCGGCGGATTAATAGACTTTGAACATCGTATATAAGATACATTTTTGTTTTAAGATTCAAAATCCGTTTCTGTCCGATGCCGTGACGTCCGGTCGGTGGAAATACCCCATATTACTATGAGACCTCATGGTCCTGGGGCAGTCTTATTACGATGGCTTACGACCAGAAGTGGGATCATAAAATGTGAGCATAACAATGCAGGGAAATGAAACAAAAAAAATCAGTCCCCATACAAAATGTCGCCTTCCTAGGCAAAAAAAATCTATTTTGTATATAGATGTTTATTTTTTTTTTTGCGTTTCCCCGCATTATTGCCGTAAAAGTTGTTTATATTGACGAGCCCAACAACGTTTCTAAGACCATTGCTCGAGGTCCTTTTACCACGCAGTACCTATTTCAGAGCAATGATTACATTGGTTTTAATTATAAGACCTAAAAATCTGCCTTTATGTCCTCTCTCTATCTGGCTTTATGTCCTGTTGTTTGTTTGAAAGCCGGTTGGATGTGCGGCCCATCGCGGAGTCTGCTCTTGTGCAAGTCGACATCAACTATTCCATCGACCATGCAATGACTATAGTACATAGATACTTGTATCATATGATGGTAGCTCGTCTATTCCTTACAAGAGTTCGTAGATTTTCATTAAACATTAGGCAGGTGCCTACACTTAATGATTGCTGTACAAGCAATCAAGCGGGTAACCACATCTGCATCGGTTGGTAAATCTAAACGAAAATTTGCCAAAGATTCAGCTTATCTTCATTGTTTGTCCGACGTTTCGACACATGATGTTGAAACGATGTGCATTGCTAATTTCTTACTTACTTTCTTTTCAATGTCGTTCTTAATAAAGCAGCGATGCACATCGTTTGCCGTTACGATGCCAGAGCGATGTAACTACGAGAGTGCAGAAGACACTCCCTGATCATCTGTTCGTGAAATACGGCGTAACCTGCGCACATGGATATGTGTCAAACTATTTTTTTTTATGAATATTTGGCCGGTGGAAACGAAGGATTATAGATTAAAACAATACTGATCTCTGCTGTTCTCCCATGTTCGACGTATAGAACGAATAGGAGGTACTTCCCCGTTGCGCCGCCGCTATGTCGAAAGCTCACACGCGTCTGACGAGAAACACATGACTTTAAAACTACCCTTAATCGTACTTATGTGACGAAGATAATCGTGACCAATCACTGGCTAGTATTATAAACAGAGATCATTGTTATCGATTCAGAAAAAATATGTTAGGAAAAGAAGATTATGTGTCTACTACTTATACAGAGATAAAATTTTACGGGTAGACTTCTTCGACCACTAGAATCAATCAGGGCATTGCATATTATGTAGTACCTAACCTACCTATATATGAATCCTGACCTACTTTGTTATGCCGGTATTAAAAATATTACCTAAAAACTCGTTTAACATTTTGAAAATAGTATTGGCGTATTTACCTCGAAGGAAAGGGCAGAGGCCACGGCGGCGCGGCGGCGTTCCTTTTCTATTATATTTAAAAGAGCAACTGTGGCCTACTGCTAAGAGTGTTTAACTACTTACCAAATGGTTTTTGATTCACAGCACAGGATGGGCCTCACTATTAGGCATTGATATTACATTTTCTCATTATTACCATCGAGTTCTAAAATCGCGAAACCAACCGTGTGCTATTTTGTTATTTTTTACATACTAATAATATCTAGCCGTCAATGGTTATACTGAGGCTGATTTGAAGAAAAAAAACCGGCCAAGAGCGAGTCGGAATCGCCAATGAAGGGTTCCGTAGCAGCACTAGCCGCAAGTATTTGGCTACGGAACCCTAAAAACGTGCAGTCCCAGTTATTACCACTTCAATGGGTAATTGTAACAGTGAGACCCACCCACAGAGCATGAATCTTCGGCTCGTCTAATATAAAGGTTACGCTCTATCTAGACCTAGGGTGAGGGACACTATAGAGACGATTACATTGCTCATTTACAGCAACAACGCGATATTTTACAATATTATGCTATTGTGAAAAGAATCCTTAGTAATAGTAATAATAAGATTGTTATTTCAACAGTGTCACAATTTGATATGTCACGTAGTTGAAGTAAATGCATAGTAAATGGGCGACATGTCCCGAAAACATCACTCATCCTGGGAAATAGAATAAACGATGCACTTGCGTGAGCAAATTCTTAATTCTCGTTTTCTAATACCTACAAATAAATAGGGGTACTTTTTCGGTTTATGTTATTTTCTTATTCATAATTGGGAAAATCTGCAATACACATTTATGCTTATCGTCGGGTAAAACAGTAGGTTATTTTTAAAGGGTTCCGATATTAGAAATTTGGTTATTTAACTTTGAACATGCATAGTCCTACACTTGTAAAATCTAAGTAGCTGAATTCATGTACTAGATATTTGTACCTACCTACACAAACTGTCGATATTGAATAAAAGTTTACTTAGAAAATTTATTGTTTTATTTACCATTTGTTGTATTTGTAGAAGTTAATACTAGGCCCCAACTATCTATCCCCATCTAAAAAATACCCAGTGAAAATGATCTGCCAACAAACTGTTGCAGTTTGACAGATAACTATATTTGTTAACGTAATATGTAGTACCTTTATGAATAAAAGATTTTTTTTTTAATGTTGCTACCTATGACATAGTCGTTGTTCTCGAGTGGCGGCCACGAATACACGAATAGAAACGCAGCGTGGGTAGATCTCCAATAAGGTAGTCCAACGATCTGGTTAAGACGGCGGCGGCGGGAACGCATTAGCGGAGGAAGATACAAGAGCGATTATTGTGTTACGTCTTTGGAGAGGCCTATGTTTAGCAGTGGATGTCAGAGAGCTGACATAATGAATATTTTACTAAATAAATAAATATTTTATAACAACACACACATTGCCTTCATCCCATGTTAAGTAGCTAAAGCACTTGTGTTATGGAAATCAGACAACAAGATATATTTGCTTATAATGATTATTTCTTTTAAATATATACTTGTATAAATAAAACACCCAGATACATCCAACAAGTGCTTATAAGCACCTGTCAGCGATGGGAATCGAACCCACGAGCCTACGGAGCAGAGGTAGACATGCAGACCACTACACCAACGGGCCCGTCAAGTTGTTTTCATTTTTCATTCATTTCCATGAAAACCATGGGCATTTGCTTAGCGAGTGCCTCTGCCTACCCCGCTTTGGGATAAAAAGGCGTGAAGTGTTTTTTTATATTTTCACATCAATTTCTGTTTTTTTTATTTTCTTATCATACATAAATAAGTAAGTTCATACTTACATATATATTACACAATATTATAAGTATATCAAGAAAGGATTGTTGATAATGCATGATAGTGTTATCACACAATTATAGACAAATTTACGAAAGTAGGTATAGGTGAGGCTTGAGAAATCCTGATAAGATTAACTCACACATTCATAAAAAGTCAAAACATTACTTAGACATTAGATAGTTGACTGAACTTTAGAAAGCTTACTTGCAGTACCCTACAGCTGTTCTACCTTCATGGATAACACAGTAAATGTTTTAAAGCAACATTAATGTGAATAGGATTAAATAATACATAGAGATGATGATTCAATCACTGTATATTTTCAGAGAAAATAAAGTCTCTAAAATAGTTTTACTATAGTTTGAAGATCCTTAACAGTACATCTATTAAACAACAGTCACCAATCACATAATATAAAAGAACATTTTGTACAAATATTTAGCTTACCTAGAGAGGCAGTGTGAGACTCAAACAGAGGAACGAGCAAAGAGTCGACTTTTGAAAATGTTGTCAATCTTACTGAAGACAGTCTCAGCAGATTGAGCAGCATCAACACGGTAGTGCAGTCCTTTCCTCATGTAGTAATCTACCAGAGGTACAGTTTGATTATGATATGTCGCCAATCGCTTTTTTAAAGCATCAACGTTGTCATCAGAACGCTTGATCAACGGTTCACCAGTTACATCATCTTTCATGGCCTTTTTGGGCGGGTGGAATTCTTCGTGATAGCTGCGACCACTTGATGGATGTATGAGACGTCCAGTGATTCTACGCACCAACAAGCTGTCACTGATGTTGAATTCTATGACAGCATCAAGAGCAGTTTTTCGTTTTGCCAATAACTCGTCCAACTGAAATAAACAAATTCACTGCTTAAAAAAACCATTCAATTGCCGAGAATTTGACTTCTATTACTGAACAGTTCTTGAATAGTTATCTTACCTTCTCAGCCTGGGGCACAGTCCTTGGAAAGCCATCCAGAAGGAAACCATTCTTGCATTCAGGTTTGTCCAAATTCTGGTCAATCATGTCCACTACCATATCATCGGATACTAACTTTCCTTCATCCATGACTTTCTTCAATTTACGACCCAATGCTGACCCAGATGACACTTCAGCCCGGAGCATGTCACCAGTAGATAAATGACATACACAAAATTTTTCCTTCAACAATGGTGCCTGTAAAGATAACAAAACATGTAGGTACAAAGGTCAAAGACAAAACTTAGATGGACTTTTCTATAGAAGTTAAAGGTCAGAATACAAAGTATCTTATTATTCACCTGTGTCCCCTTTCCAGAGCCTGGTGGGCCCAATAGGACTGCATTGATTCCAACAGGTTCTTGATCAGGCTTAGGCCTAACTGCTGTCGCCGCTGGTGCCATTTTTATGAAGTCCTCGAAACCTTAAACTAAAAAATCTTGAGGTTAATAATTATTTAACACAATCTGAGGAAAAATCCTGGAATATTTAATATACCGGTTTCTCTGATAACGATTACGTATATGCCTCAGTCAGTGATATAATTACATACATAATATTATACTAATAAAAATAGTATTACCAACCGAAATGCCGACAACTTTTTGGACGACGTGTACCCGTGCGTGCAACAAAACGTAAAATGACAGAAATGTTTGACAGTTGACAGCAAGCACCGGGCACAATATGTCAAAAAATACGTCAGTTCGTTGGTATTTGTTTAATAGGCATGTTCTAGGTACAATATGTTTTAGCTGAATTTTTATCTGCGAGAATATACGATTAATTAATTTATTGAATGCATAATGTACGCATTTATTTATAGGTTTATTAATGAGAACTGAGGACAGTGCTAAGAGCCCGAGTACTGGAATAATGACACACTGACTGATTTATTTTTGAAAGTATGGACATCCATTCAATCCGTCGGTTTCAGTTGACAGTTTGATTTTCTAACCTTACATTTGCATTTCCAAATTAATTAATTATTTTCTAAGTAAATACATACTATTTATGGTAGTGGCGGATAGATATCCCTTTGAACTGAAAGTAGTCTCAAGTTGTGAAGTGCGAGCCGTGAAATATAATTACGAAATGTTGAAATATTTTGATTTAACTCAATAGGCATACAAACAAAACAAATAACTGTTATCCAATTCTTTTATTATGGCTACACCTACTACTACGAGGTAAGGAACCTAGAATTAAGACTAGTAATTCATTACAGTACATTCTTATGTTCGATATTGCTTGTGGTGTCTACTGTTTGCCTCTGTAATCTGATCTCCCGCCAAGTACCTAAATCTCTTGCACTTGAGGTAATAAGCTATAATAATAATATTGTAAACAGCCAACGTTTGACTCTTTGTTTTGATTAAATTGGCTCCAAATGTTTTGGACCAATGTGAAAAATTGATTCACCATAGGCTTGTTACTTTCTTTCAGTTTTTGGAAGCGTCTTTGGAGATGGGTAACAACAGAAAGCCTGTCTACAGAAGATGTGACAAAGTTGATCGGCAATAAAGATGTACTAAAGGAACTGGAAAGTGGAATCAATAGCTACAAACCATGTAGTACTGACAAGTTTGCAAAGCTCCAAGCTACTCATCCGGACCATACCAAGCTTTTAAGTGCCATCAAAGTGCTCCAGAACCATGTTGTAAGCTTTACTATTTTTTTATGACAGTCTTGTTAGACCCCACAAATATTGTTTTGCCAATATATATTAATAGTTTCTCTGTTAGTATATGTATATAGATATTCCTCAAGAATCACTCTCCTTATCATTCTGCCACATGTGCAATGCTGAACGAAGGTCTCCCCCAATGATCATTTGGAGGGAAATGCCAATAATCAAATGCTACAATGCTGTTCAGTGCATTTTTTTTTACTACAACTTTCTACTTTTTTTAATAACAACTTGTATGTATTGTCATTTCTTTGGAATGTTTTTCTTAGGGTCCTGCCAAGCCAACCCTGCTAAGTGGATAAACCCACATCTATCTAAAAAAAAACTATGAAACAATCTAAAACCATTTAAGGCAGGGTTGTCCAAACCATGGCCGCAGGCCGCATTTGGCCCTGATGTTTGGATATTGTGGTCCACCAAAGTATACTCATTTTTATTGGCCCTGGGTCCCATCTAATTTGGACACCCCTGAAATACAATAGGGATTTTTTATATGTGTATTTGTAAAAGAGGGATTATTTATTTTAGGATGTCGACTGTTTTCAACTGTGGGAGATAACAAAACAATTGTTATGTGATATATCATATGGAACACCCAACAATGCCCTTAAAAATATTGCCTTCATTGACACAAGGCCAACATTTTTGTTGCCCAACATTTGGAGATTTTATTACTCGCAGAGATTGTTCTTACTCAAATTTCTCCAGCACATTCTGGAAAATAAAGACAATGCTGAAAACAAGTACAAAGATCAGTTCAATAAAATTGTCAATGAAATTGGTTTACAAAAAATTAAGGTGTCTCTTTTAGAACAGTTTGAGAAACTCTTGTCTGTAGCTCCGCCTTCAAGGCGGATACACAATGAATTTTTGTGTGAAACGATAAGACATGAATGGGCAGAGAGTAACTTAAGAGAGCAAATAGCTGTGTTACAATGCATCTTACTTGTTAGTTCTGAATTACCAATGTCTGAAGACGAGTTTCTCAAACTCTTTGGCCTCTTCAAAAGACATGGGTTTGGCAAAAAACAGCCTTTCAATGACCTGTTGGAAGAAAGAAACAAAGAACATTGCATGAGGATCATGTATTTGGAGATTGGATGCTTTTTTACTATTGTTGATGGTGCAAAAATGTGAGTAAATTATTTTCTAACACTTATTTAAATTCAGCAAAACTTTCTCTGCTGCAGCCCTAGCACGCGCGCCAAGAAAGACTCGACAATGAACGAATACGCACTCTAATTGGCTGTTAGTCATGTTAAACTTTTGTTTTAAGAAATTACAGTGCGTTGTATATCTTGTCACGTCTCCAATCATTTTTTAAGGAAACGCGCACTGACATGATATTAAAAGTTTAATGCGGGTATTATTAGCCGGCCATATTAGCCGTAGAACCGATGACCGTTGGGGAAAACGAGTCCTCGAGCGGAGACCGCGTCTCGGCAAACGGAGTGTAGGACGCCCTCAGGCAAGGTGGACTGATGATATACGCAAGATGGCTGGCAGAAGCTTGATGCGAGAAGCCGAAATCAGATTACAGTGGCGTGCAATTGGAGAGGCCTATGTCCAGCAGTGGACAAGTATGGGCTGATGATGATGATGATGCGGGTATTATAGCGCGAAAATTAACCAAAGTTAAGCATTCAGCTTACCTTTGTTGTTTGTCTGAAGTTTCGACACATGTGTCGTGTTCGCGAACTGCCTGGAGTACAGCGGCGGCGTCGTTCACTGGCTATCTGCGAATCCAGAACTACCGTCAAACAGTCACTGTTTCGACACGTCACTCTAACGACATCAGCTGTACATGTTGATCTTTTTGCCGCGCGAGGTTTAATTATGTTTAGTGCTGGCTTCCACGTTGACACGTCTTTCTTAGAAAGCTGTGTTAGGGGGTTGGTGTTCGCACCCCCGTTATACCTGTTTCATTAAATTTCTTTTAAGAGTGTGCTTGAAAGAGTAGTAAACGTCCAACCAGTGTTTCTCAATTAGCGGTTATGATCGAATGACCACAAGTGATCACAGATTATTGAAACCGTTTACTTTATTTCACAGACAAAATTTGTCGTCATGGATTGAAGCAACAAAAGAAACAGTTGAAGGTGAAATGACCAAACTTCAAATTGATGAAGAACATACAGCAATGTTGTTGACTTGGATGATGCTTACACTTCAGGTATAGTTAATCTTTTTATACACTGAACAGTGAGTGCGCTATTACGGGGCGGGTCAGGAAAAGGTTTTAAAAAAAAAACTATTGTATTACTAAAACTAGAATTTAATTACTTGAAATGAAATAGAAAAGATATAGCAAAATAAAATGGAATATGTGAGTTCGAGGCGGATTGCAAACCGAGACTGACTGAAAAACAATATTATGAATTACCAATGAATTGCTTACGAAATATGAAACTTTATTATTAATCCTTGGAAGCCCGCGTGGGAATGCAACGTACACGATTTATTTTATATGGGACCGTCATACAAGTACATATATAACAATTTATGGAACCTTACCTGAAAGTGTCTTAACGTTTTGACCACCGCGCTGGATAGAAAATTATGTTTACAAGGTCTTGAATTCTGTTTCAAACACCACAGATTTCAAAATGCATTGTCTGGTGAAAAGGTTGAGTACTGCGGGCGCCATAAAAACGTAAATTGACTATGTCGAACATTATCTGTGCTTACACGAAAAATAGTAAAAGTCTCATAATGTGAACATCGTAAGTAATATACGTACATTATTAATATATGCATTGTATTCCAGAGTGAGAAACACATTCGGCTGTTTGAAAACCACTACCAACAGTTTGGTGCAACAGCGCTGAAAATGAACGTTTTCAAGTTTCTTCTAAACTTGCTGGATAGTGCTGTTTTTGAGGTAAGTGTTATATAACAGATATTTATGTACAAAAACTTTACTAACTTAACAGTAATTAACCTAATCATTCTATAAAGGCCCTTTGTATAATTATTTAAAAAACAAATTATAGTTCTAAAAGTTCTGTAACACTACTTATAAGTAGCACATCAGACAGGGTGGTAGTCAAACGCTCGTTCAATGCTTTTAAAAAACAAACACTAACAATGCTAAATAATGCAAATTCTTATTTAAAAACATTAGCCAGCTCCAGTGGCTAGATATTTTTTAGAATGTAAAAACGACGAAATACGAACTTTCTGCAATATACACGATTTTACAGAAATCATTATATGTTTCAACATTAATGGAGGTGCTTATTTAAACGAATTCCAGGAACCTTCGAAATGTTCGACTATAGTAAAAAATCAGCTTTTCAACATAATGAATGCCCTTTGCGACAAATTTGACGGCGACTGCTCTATCAGCCAACAAGCTGGCGCAATAGAACTCACCGCCAAACTGCTGCGGAGCGCGGAAATAGCTGAGAAATTCTGGGAACTTCACAAAAAGGAGGCGGATTATGGAGTTGTCTCCATGTGGAATACGGCATTGGAGTTGTTTCCGTATAACTTTAACGCACTGTCGACCATTGCTGCCGGTCTCGCTCAAGCTGGGAAGTCTAGCGTATTATCTGTAAGTGGTTTTTCTATTCTCTAACCGTCGTATTAATAAAAAGATAAAACATTGGCTAACTAGTTGACGTATATCAACTTAGACTGGTTTATCCGTATTTGGCGTACATTGGACCAGTTTTTGAGACCTATACTAGCCCTGCGTTAGCGCTGTTCTAGCTTTCTGAATAACACCTGTGTTTCCTGCGCAGTACAGTCTGAAGGCCTTCAAGTCGCGGGTGAATAGGTACCTTCTGGACAAGTGTGCTCCATCGTAGACCACATCGCTGCTTAACATCAGGCAGGATGGTGATCAAACGCTTGTTCATAGTGATAAAAAAACACGGTAAATGTTTTTAGATTTGAAAGAGAAGCCTGAAAAGAAATTATTAGCTGAAGACCAAACACAACTAGACTAGACTCGCAAGCCTCGTACCACCTTCATTCTGTCTCTTTTCGGTGTACTTTTACTACCAATTTGACAGTTTGGATCGAAAGATACCCTTGACGCAGTAAGGGACAGAAAATATTTTGACTAACGCTACGTCCTCAGTGAACGTTTTCATACGATACGTTGCGGATACGATGCGATGCATTTTTAATGCGATCCGATGCAGATCGGATCGAGTGTACTGCGTGCAATAGTTATCTGCGCCCAACGCGTAAACATGTCAAAGCTCCGTCGTCGCTTTTATCAGAAAATTCATATCTTAAGTATTTACCCATCCCCGGTGCGTTAATAAACGATTTGAGTATTATTTATTATGTTAATTATATATTTTATCCCATAATAATCTCCTTTCTTTGACTGTGTTTATTAATACACATCCATCGCAGCAGCAGCCATGTTTACATGCGAAATGCGAAAATTCGTCCGGAAATCGCAAGCTGGATTGACATTTTCGCAACGCATCTATTCGTACGACTGACAGTTGGAATGACATTGGACACTTGTATTGATCGCAAAGGTTTGAAATTGTTCGCGTGCGTTCGTGTAGAAATCGTATCGGATCGCATCGGATTGTATTCGTTCACTGAGGACGTAGGGTTACTCTTTTACTCCTTTACGTCGTCCATATTATTGTCCGGTTATATTCCAATCGGCAGTTTCGGATTTCAAGTTTTAGGTCTGAGGCTTTAGGTGGCCAACTTATCACCTGGGTTGGTGTGAAAAGAATAATTTTTGTATGATGCACTAACCGTTTATTACCAGTATTTTAACTATTTTCCACCTGTAGTCATCACGTCTTGCAACGTTTATAAGACCATTGCTCGGTGTCCTTTTACACTCTGTATATAAAAGTCAAAGTCCTGACTGATGATTCATCACTAACTCATAAACACCCAGTCCATTGAACCTAGAAAGCTGAAATTTTGCACTGAGGTTCTTTTTATAATGACGTGACACTCAATATATAGATAAACCAGTGGCGTGCACACCATATAGGCAAAAAGACACTGCCTACCTTAGTATTTTGGCTACCCGACCTAATAATAGAGTTATTGCTAAATCCTTTTTTGTTGTACTCACGACATAGGCTAACGAAGGTCCTGTGTTTTGTGGGTGAGTAGGTAGATAGGTACCTACGTTTCGTAAAGACAAGTTACCAATACATAGGTGTCAATCCTTAGAGATTACTGCCTACCTGTGTACCCGTGCACGCCACTGAGGTAAACCATGTAAGTACATCTTTATCACTATCCATATTTTCACTTTACAGCTCCTAAAAGAACTGTCAAGCCTACCGGGATACACCGAAGTGTTCAATCCAAACGCCGTGACAGTAATGGGCCTCGCCGCCGAAGAGGCTGTCATAGGCAAAGATTACTATCCATTCGGCGACGCCACCTACCACATTGAGGCGGGCTCCACAGCCGCGACCCTCGACATAAATGACCAAACACTCATCCACTTTAGAACTCCATTGTCCTATTGGGCTGTGCTAAATCACGAGATAGAGACATCCCTCGATAGAAGGGGACACCATCAGAGGAATCTAAGTCAAACGCTACAGAGGGTGTACGAAGGTACAATTGTGTTGAAATGGGTATTAAAATCCCTGGTGAAGGGTAAACAAGTGCCGAAAACCCTAGTGTCGCCGTGCGAGGGAGTGTTTGATGTTCTAGTAAGATTTATGAATACTGATTCGACACCCCTGCCGTTCTTGGTGGAGTGTTTGGAAGTCTGCTCCACGTTGGTGCCTATGTTTGCTGAAGAGATACATTTGAGGTGAGTTTTTCATTTCATTGTTAACGGCATGTGGAGGACAAATTTACAATGTCATTATATCATATATGTTTCATGTATACAAGATGACTTCAGTAAATGATAGCGATTTTAATGGTATACTTCTTTTACCGAACAAAAAAGTTTATTTTCGTTACATTTGTTTGTGTGACCATAAATTTTGTTGTAATGTTGGTTAAAAAAGATACATCTAAAAAAAATTTCAAATGTCTCAGTCACAAAAATAACTAAACTGTTGGAATCGCTATAATTTTCTGAGCTAGAAAATGTTGGTCCGGATCATGACCCCAAAGTCAGTCTGTATACGATGATCGCCGCATATTTTTTTTTTTCAAATTATAGTATCATCGTCAGCCCATACTTGTCCACTGCTGGACATAGGCCTCTCCAATTGCACGCCACTGTGATCTGTTTTCGGCTCCTCGCATCCAGCTTCTGCCAGCCATCTTGCGTATATCATCAGTCCACCTTGCCTGAGGGCGACCTACCGACGAATTATAGTATAATCCAGTTAATTTACGTATACCTACCTCCAGCAATAATTCGTTACTAGGACCACTCTAGTTTCCGCAATATATTAACAATGCAATGGTTCCGGCATAGTCTCAGACCAAACACAGCTAGACTTGCAAGCCGCGTACCACGTTCAGACTTTCTCTTTTCCACCGAAAAAAAAAATACACTTCACGCCTTTTAATCCCAAAGCGGGGTAGGGAGAGGCACTTGCTAAAGCAAATACCCACGGTTCACCAAGCGTAT
>SJJU01015253.1:0-11837 GCA_012932125.1 Conopomorpha cramerella
AAAAATAAACCGCTTTCGCGCGCGTACTGTGTTCGATTTTCGAAATGTGTGTTCCAATTTCGAATTTGTTTGCAGTGACGCTGTCGGAGCGCTTTCGTGAACTGACGCCGTCCGGTGCTTCGTTTCATTCGTAAACTTGTTGGGCGCTTCTCTGCGCATGTGTAAATAAGGGTAGCTAAACATTTTACCTGTTACACGACACTGTGTAGCGGTTCTTCCATTTCGCAACGTTGTATCGAAAGCCTTTAATGGGAGTTGGTGTTCTTAGTTTAGTAGCCGTCTTTTTTTCACTGAAATTGGTGTAGGTTATTTTACCAGACAAAGTTACTAGTGAATTTCTTGAAATAGTTTTAAAACTGGATCATTTGTATTTTGAAATCTTTAATAGAAATACTTTTTTTTCATTATTATTCATAATTGATACAGATCAGTAGAGCCAATCTAATGTACAGACTGACAAGGATTTTTTGGCGCGTGAGTGCAAAATATTCGATGTGATTTTCGCAACTCCTATACTTTTTTTAATATCACTATGAACAAGCGTTTGACCACCATCCTGCCTGATGTTAAGCAGCGATGGAGCATACTTGTTCATTAGGTACCTATTCACCCGCGACTTAAAGACCTTCAGACTGTACTGCGCAGGAAGTTGTTTTTTTGCTCCGCATACTTTTTCCTTTCTTGATTTAATTGTATTTTAGATTATTTGTATATAATATTTATTTGTGTACTAGTTAAAACCAGATAAATTAATCGAAGGTAATTCAGCTTACCTTCCTTATTTGCTCGATGTTTCGACACAGTCAAATGTGCCGTGGTCACGAGCTGGTACTGTTGATGATTATTTGTTTATGCTTGTATTATAATAATAAGGAGCATTGTTCTTCAAAACAAGACTTACTGGATGCCAAAGTTTTAAGCTACTAACCAAAAGATTGTTAGATTTTAATTGCTTAGTAACGTAACAATGTAGAAACTTCGGTGGTTGTCTATCCTCTAAAAAATGATTTAAAAAAATTGTAAAATAAAAAATTTGTGCAGTGAGGAGCCAAATCTGTTACAATCTATGTTTCTAACTCTGGTATCAACTATATCTAGTAAAGATACCTTACAATTCACTGCCACCATTACAATCAGCAATTTTTGCAACAGGAGACTTCAAAATCATTTTAAATATAATTTTTGAAGTAAGGTAATTTTTTTAATGTGACGGACTAATTTGACAGTTCCTATGCGTACAATATGATGATTTAATCCTATGTAAGTTAAACTGAAAATTTAATACCAACATTTAAAGATTGTCATCGCGTATAATATACTCTAACTTGATTGCAGCAGAACACAACATTGTGTGAATAGGAACTGTCAAATTGGTTCGTCAAATTAAAAAATAGACTTTAGTAGTATGTTTCAATAGTTGATAAAATATGGAATGTGACATTGACAGTAATGTCAGAGAGCGAGACTCATGATTTCTGGTTTTTGTGACAGCGAATCAGGAATTAGAATACAGGTACATACTGATGCGCATCTAGAAGCTTCCACTTGAAAAATAGACTCGACTTTGCACGGAACCACTTTTTATGTATAAACATGTAAATATATTCCTCTGTACAATACTAGTGTGCACATCAAATCCATTACCCCTTTATCCGGCATCAATTTGCCTGTCACTCGGGATTGCTTCGGATATTCCCTGGGGGAATAGTTAATCTTCCAGCGGAATGCTCCATCCAGCCTTTATACGCGTGAAATTGTATGTCTACATAGTACATACCTACATTTTTCTTTGTGTTATGTTCGAACTTCGGTGAAATGTGTGTCTACGTACGGTCGGCAAAGAAAGCGGCGTACTATTTTTGATCATCCCTTCTGTGTCACAAAAACATCAATAAGATACAATTGTTGTGTTGTGATAAAAAAATAATTAACCTAACTCATTTTATAATGAAACGCGCACAGACATTATAACTCAATATTGTTCACCGGGTATATATTATATGGGCCTTACTAGTTCTTACTATTTCGAAGGTACACAAAGCTCAACTTAACTTGTCAGTTGTATGTCAAATACGGAATAACCAGTTCTTGTAGACCTGTAATAACCGATGTATAAGTGATAACGCGTTTATTGCTAAGGGGGTACATATATACTAGTAATATTAGAGTTAATTAACCTAACTATCTGTTTACTGACATTCAAGTGAGTTATAGAACCTTAGGGTTATAGACCAGGGCCCCGAGTCTGCTAATTTCACTTTATGCACTATTCCGATATCATGACGACACCAGAGATCTAGTGACTTAAATCGGTATTCTGCTAAACCTAGGCGTCTGTCCTATCAGGACCGTAAATGGTCGGTCATGTCTCCGTCATCGCATCGTTATTATAGCAAATCACGTGTTGCCAGTTTTAGAAAACACAATCTACTGCCTAAACTACTACAAAATTCGCAAGCCAGCAGTCCAAATCTGCTACACTGTCGTAGTTGCATCATCGCTCTGAAATTGTAGTGGTAAATGACTGCGAAATACAAGTAACGAAATCAGCAATGCACATCGTTTGCTGCTACGATACCAGAGCGATGCAACTACCAGAGTAGATAGTACTCAAATTCTCAGCCCCCAAATTTTGAGCCGACTGTACTTTTTTCTTTGTGTTATGTTGGCAGTTTTGTGAAGTGTGTTGTACGTACATACATATTGTTCAGAAAGTCTCTCTGTCTATTGTCCTTGGGGGATCAAAGTTAAATGGTGCGTGTTTGTTTGCGACATACAAACTTGTTTATTTTCTATGAAAATGTGTGTGGTTCTTTTAGTCAATGTCAAACTTCTTCCCATTTAATAACAATCAACGGCTTAAGCTGGTGTTTTATACTGCATGTGTTTTCCACCAATAAATACGAAGTGATATTATGAACGCTGAACTTTAATATACTTACGTATTTTATGAAGTATATACCTATAAAACCACCCTACTTCCGTATTCTCTATTTACGTACCTAAACAACATCAAGCCAACAAATTTTTGTAATAATAAAAAGAGGTATTCAGTTTGGGCTTTGTCTACAAAGACAAGATTATTATAATAATATCTTATTACAGCCTTTGTGCTACGCGTAGACAATGGTTGTCGTAGCTCGTCTACGTCGTAGCGCGTAGCAATTTTGAAGGTTTGATAACCTTTGTCCTTTCCGTAACAATATTCCGTGATCACAAAAACCGATTTAAGTCTACCTAACTGAAAATCGATTCAAGGGTTTATTACTAGTAGTTAGCTGTAGTGAGGGGCGTTTACGATTTATGCGATATGCATAAGCATAATCACATGCAAATTCTTGTTTTCCATATGGATACCAGACGTTTACAGTGAGAGCAACCGTGACCTATGCGTAAAGGTAACTAACTTGTAACTACGTGGAACCAGATTCTATTGCCGATTCCGTGCATCCGAAGAAAAAATGTCCACTAAGCGGGAAGATGAAGAGATTAAGAGCACGGTGATAGGAAACATTGTAAGGAAACATGGAAGGAAATATGTGTGGGTTCTACCTAAAGGCGACAGGCTCAAAATTTGTCACGTTGGGACTACGTGGTTAGTAAATATCATGTACCCTTAACGGGAAGACTCGCGTAAGTCGTACATATTATTTTTTATGAAAAGAAAACGTGGATCTTCTTCACCGCTATAAATCTTTTCCGAAAAATTACGCGGTAAATGTTTTTCATATAATTTTTACAACTTCCTTTGCGCCGATAAAATGAACGAAGAAAGACGTAAACAACAAATTATTGACAATACTATTTGTGCTCGATGTAGTTCGTGGAAAATGTAAGTCCCAATAAAGATACGATGTATATTTAAGTACCAATATAACTTGACCATCTGCAAATTTGGTCTTTATTCTTTAAACAGTAGAGTCCTTTTCAAAGTTGTAAATAGGTGGATGAATGGGATTACCTAAGTAGCAAACCCACCATCACTCAAGCCATATCTGACTACCGGTGTAAGGTTGTTTATTCGCGCCCGCAACTTAGTAAATAGAAGTATCATCCGACTACACTCTCAAGGTTGTTATCATTTTAATAAGTGGTAGATAGAGATAGGTAGATACAGGCGTGTATCTCTCGTTTCTGTAGAAAATGCAAAGTAAGATATTTGCTATTCCAATGGTTAAGCTTCATGCATATCGAATTCGACAGGAATTGAATCGGTGGGATGTTTCATTGAAATCCGTTCTGTATGAAAGAGTAACAAACATCCAAGTGTATTCACATTTATAATATTAGTACGAACATTAGACGCGACAGACGTTGTCCTGTCTTCAGTAGGGAATATTGATTTCGTATTTTGTATTTTGCCACCCAATTTTTTTGATATTATATTTATTGTTATATACGAGCGGCCCATCCGGCATTATTATAGATACAAACCTTCCTTTCGAATCGCTGTGTCTATTTAAAAAAAATGCATTAAATACGTTTCGTAGTTTTAAAGTGGCTTTCGACTGACGCCCTAGTGGGAAGCGGAGACGAGGATGACCAAGGCACACGTAGCGGCGCTCCTTGGACTCCGAGCATAGGGTGGCGGGCATTGACTGGAGTGCCGCAAAGACGGCAGCGCTGGACAGAGGGACATGGAGAGATATCTGCAAGGCCCTATGTACCCCCGTGTATGCTAGGACCTAAGTAAGTAAGTAGTTTTAAAGATCTAAGCATACATAGGACAAACAGCGGGAAGCGACTTTGTTTTATACTATGTAGTGAATATATTTATTCCATTTATTCTCTTGACAGAGTACAGAAAAAGCGAAATCGGTGCAGCCATCCAAGCGTGATGCCGTGACCAATGCAAATAAGGATTTATTTATAAATATGAGTATAGGTTTTAATTAGCATAACCTAGCCTTTATAATCGTTTTAAAAACTTTGTGTTTTTACTGTATTTTAGTGACGAATGTTTTATGTACACTGTTGCTTTTATTCTAAATTATAATATTATTATTTTCATGTTTTATGCGTTTTATCTATTTTGTAATAAATATATTAATGGAAAATGTCGCATCGGCACGTCTCTCTATATGTCGTATAATATTATATTATTTATAATATTGTAACACCAGACTTTAGTAAGTACATTTTTTTACAATACATGACTAATATACATAAAAGAAAGTCGTCTTAGTTACATTATTTATATCAAGAACGGATGAACCAATTAGGCTGAAAAGTGTAAAAGTGGTGGGGATGTAGCTTTAAGCCAGGACATAGGATAATTTTTATCCCGATCCTGTGGGACGCGTCGCTATATAGAGGGTGGGGATGTAGCTTTAAGCCAGGACATAGGATAATTTTTATCCCGATCCTGTGGGACGCGTCGCTATATAGAGGTTATGTTATAGTTTGTGCGAAATACTGAAATTACGCGAATGAAATCGCGGGACTTCCACTACTAAATAAATAAAATTAACTAGTCGTGAAACAAGAAACTCCTACGCCCACATTTCACACCCTAGTGATCGAGAACCTAGGGAGTGTCACCAACAAAACAGCGTGGGTGTTTATACTTATTAATCCTAATTTGTAGCTCTTTTACGACGGATTGCGTATTCATTTAGAAATATCTTCTGTTCTGCGGAGATTTAATAAAATAATACCTATGGCGAGATTAATTTGTGAAATGGCATGGCTTGGCTGACTATTATTAAGGAGCTATTTCTTTTCTTTCTTTTTATAAGACGTACGCAACGCAACGCTCGTACGGTGAAGGACAACATCGTGATGAAAACCGCACACAACGAGGTGTGTGAACATTATAATGGCGTTGGGATCACCATCTGTCGCGTTGGGTTTAATACGCTTGGTGAACCGTGGGCGTTTGCTTTCATTTGCTTTAGCAAGTGCCTCTGCCTACCCCGCTGTGGATTAAAAGGCGTGATGTGTATTTCTTTTCTTATCCTTCTTTTTATAAAAAAAATAAATTAAACTGAATACAAATTCCAATATTTTTATTAGAAAGCGGAATTCGTAAGACGTATACTCCATCCATAGTAATTGCATTCCACAAAGGTGATGCTTAATGGTACGAACATTACTAATTGAGGAGGTCTAGATAATCCTGATGGATCAATAATAACGCGTATGAGATCGGAAGAGGGAAATATTGCGATACAAAAAACAGGAACATTGTATTTGGTTGAAGTATGTCCATAATTATCGAGATATGTATTATTAACAAGCTGGGAAACATGGGCAATACAACGAAACAGCGGAAACGCCTACGCTAATACTTTTTCTTATCCATGAAGATGTTAGTTGTGGGAAAAATGTAACTATCTGAAAACAAATAGGATTAGTACGCCATCCTGGCAATTAGAGTAATATAATAGGAGGCAGATCAGTGTTATCCTCATCCCTTTCTTTTATCTGTAATACGAAACGATAAGCAATTATAATTTCAGAACTTTATCAAACCGTAATGCAGAAGTCGTGAACTACAAGGGAGTTAACAATATTTTTTTATATAGTGTTGTTTATTTGGCATATGAAAAGGGATAAAATATATGGATTTTTTTCTTTTCGCTCTGTGTTAAATCTTGCAACCGAGGGACCTCTCCAGAGGTCGGGCAGCAGCGCTCTCTGTGAGTTAAACCACAACACCACTGCGATCGCCAACCCGCCAAGCGTGGCGATTATTGGCATTCCCCACGGAAATCATTGGGGGAAGCCTCGTCCCGCGTTGGCACAGGAAGGTACAAGGCCGATTATTGTGGTAGCCTTTGGGGAGACCTACGACCTACAGTGGACATCAGTAAGCTGACATGGTGACTCATCGTTACCACAGTATATTTAACATTTTTTACATAAAGTACAATCATCGAGGTGGATTCTAATTAGGGTTCAGTATACACGGTATAGCTACTTTCTCTAAAAGAATGAAGTCTTCATGATAATAATAAGTAAACATAATTTAAATGTAGACTGTGGAATGATGACGTTCCATTTTTTCCGCGAAATGGCGTGAGGATATTTTGTAAGACCTGTTTTTTTATTTTCTACACGCTGACATTTACAAATACCATACAAAAATATCAGGAAGGCCGCCTCTATTTAGCGTTGTATAGCGTGTTATTACATTTCCTGTAACTATTACGTGCTTATGGTAAAAGGGTTTTTCAAATGTGTTTCTTAGGTCTGTATTCTGAACGAAAAGTAAATGCATGTATAATACTTGAGGCGTATTTGTCTCTTTTTGACATGTGCCGTTAGAGTGAGACAAAGATAATAATATAAAACTTCCCTTCCCTTATCTAACTTCCCTCCCTTTCCCGATAATAAAATAGTATAAAAGTTCACATTTTTTAATATGGGCCTTAGTTGCCTGGATTCAAAGAATAATAATATAACGACTTATTCGTAGATCTGAAACGTTATACAATAGAGATCCTGCTACGGTTCTAAGACATCATCAATATCATCAGAGACATGACGTCCACTGCTGGGGAGAAATGCCAATAATCCCCACGCATGGCAGGCAGGGTGGCGATCGCAGTGGTGTTGTGGTTTAACACACGAAGAGCGCTGTCCGGCCTCTAGAGAGTTCCCTCGGTCGCCTCTTAGGACCCCTAAGACGGGAAAAGTTGGGCTGAGGTGATGCGTGTATTTACGCCGTCATCTCACGGCTACTTCATCATAGGCAGGCAGGATACACCTATATAATTGCACGCCACTGTGATTTGTTTTCGAAAAGATCTAAGAATACATAGAGAAGAGAGCGAGAGGCGGCTTTGTTTTATATTATGTATTTATTAACTGTTTTTCTTTGCATGTATTATACACAACCTTCCTCAAGAATTAATTTATCTACTAAATAAAACCGACTGAAAACTGACTTGTATAGTTTTATACATCTAAGCATCCATATAGGGACAGACAGCGGGATACGGCTGTGTTTTATACTATGTATTAAAGTGTAAATAAACAAATAGAAGACCTAATAAATAAATCTCGCAAAAAGACTTTTCTTCTGTAGGTATCAAAGTGAAATGGCAAGGTCGGGGTTATGTCGGACTCCGCGATAGGAATCTTCCTTTCGACCTTTCGTACCATTTGACCGGGTGACCTCGAAAAATACGAAGGCGAATGTGTCGCTTGGGAAGTTTGACAGATTCGGAGGTTGAAACAAATGGCCCCTAATTTAGTTTAAAAATGAACCAGATATCTTTTTATACACTTTTCCAACTTTATGCAGATAGTAAGTACATAAATCATCATTCGTGTGGGTACACGGTTTTGTGATATTCTACAAAAAAGGTTTTACTATTTTCTGATAACTTGTACGTATAATTTTATGAGAAAATATGGATATCCAATAGTAAATTCGCGGTAGGCAGTAAATAATTAATTGAACTGACATTATCTTAATAGTTAGTTCTCACATGGAACGGTGTCAAAACGTCGATAAAATAACGAAGGTAAGCTGAACGCTTATCTTTGGTTTATTTCACGTCGTAATACCTGGTTTAAATTATGAATATAATTAATTGCAATTTGCACAAACTTTGAATGTGTTACTTTATTTTTTTTTAAGAAAACTCTATCGGTAAATTTTAATCCTTCGATTGTATTACTTAGACTGTACACAAAACCTTTAGTTGAACAATTTACTTGTTTTTAATATTAATCTGTGTTATTTACGTAAAATAGTTCCTGCCAGTCCGTGCAACTGATTTAGATCAA
Source organism: Conopomorpha cramerella (assembly GCA_012932125.1). Classification (NCBI taxonomy): domain Eukaryota; kingdom Metazoa; phylum Arthropoda; class Insecta; order Lepidoptera; family Gracillariidae; genus Conopomorpha; species Conopomorpha cramerella. The sequence goes on from SJJU01015253.1 coordinate 8,740, forward strand.
TACCAATCACGCAGAAAACACTTAATAAGTACATTTTGACGTAATAGAATCAAGCGGACCTTTGTTTAAAGTACAAAGTGAAGCAATTCCCTAAACCAAAAGTAGAGTATAAAAGTAAAGTAAATCATTTTCAGGGAACAAAATGCTAAAAAAAGGAACTGAAAGACGAAACTCAACACCGTTCACTTAATTTTACTTTTTATCATATGAGACCGATAAATGTTTTTTTGCAAAAATATCATAATGAACTAGTTTTGGAAGGAAACACGATTTTCCTAAAATACACTTTTATTGTCTAGTTATTTTCAAAAGATATAAGATAAGAATGCAAACGAATGAAACATCCCTTAGGTACATGTGTGTTTGCATAAACCGGGTATTTTAATGACGACAATCTATATTTCAAACCGATATTAAAACATTCTATTGGAAAAACATTTGTTCAGTTGTCCAGGTGCTGATCTCGGCAACTTTCACTTTCATGGACCATCGCCGCGCCACCGGGAACCCCACTCCCACGGCCCTTATGACTTCTTTTAGGATGCCTCATGCACCAGGCAGGAGATACAGCACCTTAGACTTTGGTGAACCCAAAACTGCGTACGATTTCAGGACTACCTAAAGTACCTCCCTAATATTTCCAGATATGTTGAAATCTTAAAATCTTAGGTAGCTTTACAGTTGGCAAATGATATGAATTTATTCAAAAAGTTCGGGTGAATACACAGCCCAATCCCTCGGCTCCCCGAGCTGTCGTAACTTCCGGGCCCATTGTTCGTTAGGTTAATAATCCCAAACATAATTCAAAAGGTAATTTGACTAAATGTCACCCAACGCCCAGATCTCTACGTACCTAATTACAAAATAAAGACCAAAAGCATTTAATTAGGACAATTTTCATTTCTACAAACTATTTAGGTAAATGTTTAAATATACACATCAAAAGTGTCTTGGACAAGGTCGCCGGTGACACATATATTCTATACGCCATCACCACACGGATACCTACATTGAAATAATTGTAAAGAAAAACGAACGGACTTAACCCAATACCTACTAGGTAATCGCCCCTACGATTATTTAAAGTTCGCCACGATGTATCTGATCTGTCATTATCAAATCCCAACTTCCTTAACATGGAATCACCTTCGAAAAGTCTTCTTTCCAACAAAAAAACACATCAAAATCGATAATAAATAACGAAATTACCCACGAAAAAACATAAAAAAGCATTCTTATAAACGGTCGAATTGAGTAACCTCGTTACTTAAAAATAATAAAATATGAATACCAGTACATATCCTAAAAGTCGACCTAATGGATATCCTGGTTACGAAAGCTATTACATGGCTGTGGATCAGCGACCTCTCACCGACTACCTTACTATTTTCCAACTATACCCATGTCTACTGTCAGGCTAAAAGTGACCCTGTTACTGAGAAAGGGTTTTTTCCAAACCATTAGGGATTACGGAAGGAGTGTGTGTATGTCAAAAAGGTGAAAATTTAATCTCCTGGCTTATGGAAATACTTTGGATAAATTATTTCTATTATTATTAATAATTATTTAGTACACTTACTTCGGAAAATATACATTTTATGAGCTCTGAAAGCACCCTCTTGGTCTGTCTATCTCAATATCATCAGCCACATGGTGTCCACTGTTGGATGAGGGCCTCCCCCAATGATTCCAAGGACATCTTAATTTATGTTCGCCCTGAGACACGTCAAGCCCACAAGATAACAATCACAAGTCCACAAATGTGCTGTTAACACATTGGCGGACAGTAAAAAAACACAATAGATTTTTTTATTGTTATGGCGGCTATAGTCGTTCACTGTCCGGGAAAGATTTAACAACACTACTTGTATTGTAATTGAATTATTGAAACGAAGAGAGAGGCGGGTTAGAAGGCTTATAGGTGACGACAGGCTGTTTAATGCTCGACTACAAAGTCTTGAGAATCGTCGCAAAGTTGCGAGCCTCTCTATTGGTTAAATTTTGGAGAGTGTTCCACGGAGTTGCATAGCCTAATAGTCCCATTGCGATTTTACAATAGGAGAACGACAAAACGACACCCAAACTTGGTGGACATTCCATTTACGCGAAACAAACGGTTTGCGAATACGTTTATAGTGCGAGCCGCCAGGATGTGGATTTATTTGCTGGAACTTGTTTGTTTACATTTTACAAAAGTGTCTGAAGATTTCATAAATTACCCAAATAATAACAAAACGTACCAAAATATAACTGATAGCTGTAACACTGTGCACTTGATACGTTATGATTAAGCGTAAATTACACTCGCTATCTTCTACAATAGTTCGACAGACATTATAATATATAACAAGTATTAATTAAGGCTATTACAATTTGATAACATTCAGGTAAAAATTTTAGAAGGCTGTTCGTCCAATAACTAAAATAACAAACTACCAGATTACTTCGGAAGAGTAACTCTCAGCTCAGTCTTTGTTACTTGTTCCCTGTACGTAGAGCATATTGTAGCTGTAATTTGCCGTCTTGAGTTAGCCCTATCTAAGAAAGTCACAAGTCGTACTCCAATCTGCAGGCACGCCGTAGTTATGCAAATATATACCTTATGCAAAAGCTTTAAAGTTAACTTATAACTAACCCTGCCTTTCCGGAAGTTATCATAAACTCTGTGAACATTATTACCTCTTTGTTCGGGAACTGCTAAAGTAAAGCCGTGATAGTATAATTTGACAGTAAAGTTAAACAATTCAAATACTTTTGGACTTTTGTACTAAGAAATTTCAAGTATGTTGAGGTCCTAAGATGCTAGCATTGTTCGTGTGTAAACTTGACAAAGAGTTGGATGGAGTTGAATGGATGTGGTTCTTGGATAGCTGCATTCTATGATTACTTAACGAATCTACTCTGGAATATGAACGAGTAGGCGCAAAGTTACGTAGAAAGGTACTCTTTCTATTTACACTGTAACTGACTAATAGGTAAACATTGGTGTACGCGCCGCAATGTTTACGTTGTATGGCGTCCAAGGGGCGTGAGGTGAGGACGGGGGACTTACATATAAAGCGGAGCCGAATGGACCGGAGGGCACTACTGATATACCT
>SJJU01015254.1:0-15793 GCA_012932125.1 Conopomorpha cramerella
TTGCGTACATAGGCTCTGAAAAAGAGTCCCATTGGTACACGCCCAGTAGCCGGACTCGAACCCGGGACCTCCCGGTTACAAATCAAGTATCCCACCAACTGGACCACAGACGCTCAAATTTAAATTTGTATTGTGCAATAACATTATATTCACATCCGTTATCCCCAAAAGGGGGATTCCAGAAGGGGGGGGGCTTAGGATCCCAAAGACACTTCGGTCACATTTAACATTATAACTAGTTAAGAATATCAATATATGCCTTCAGTTAAAAGTTGCTAGCTCATAGCGTGAATAAACCTAAATCTCTAGATTCCATACTCGGCTCCTACGATCAGCCAGGATATTATTTCATGTATTACTCAAGGGTCACTATAGTATAGCTTGTCCCTTTTGCACAAACACAATTAGAGCGAGACAAACTTTAGTTGAGCAGATTTTTTTTTTCGGAATCAATCTAACTAAAGTACTGTGATTTTATAAAAAGGTGCCTTTTACCATACCATGCGCAATAGCTATAGAAACCAAACTATGTAAACAAAGCTTCAATTTTTTTCCTTATAACTAACAGGGTGTTTACTATATTGGTGCGTATTGTTGAAGTTCGCCATTAATTTAATACCTAACGTCCTACTATTATTGAATTTTGTAGAAACTTCTTGGTAAGGATAGAACTCAATCATTTGTAATTTAATATTGATATCCGAGCTTGCATCGTCTTGTCTAATTAATTTTATTTGAAAATAATATTTCTTTGTCACAAATTAATAACTAGTTATATCGTTGTACTAAACGTATGGGAGTGTCTTTTCTTAGTATTTTTAATACTACTTCATCGATTTAAACAACGTTTTTAATGTAATTTTACTCATTGGGTAACGTTTCGATATCAATTGGAAGTTTTCCGATATAGGTATGTGGGTTGTATTTACGGAATTATGGTCTGCCCACACTTAACGATGACACCTGTACACCCAGCTACTTTATAACGCGTTTTATGTAATATAACTAATTCACATAATTAACTAAAAAAAATATAACTTAGCCATATTATTTTACTAAAAAGTTTTTCAAATTAAATCCTGTCTAGTCTACTTTACATTTGACATTTCTTCTTTCTTTCTCCCTCTAACGATTTCCCCTCTCAGTCCTAGTGCTGGTGTTCGTGGTGTACAACCGGCGTCGCGAGGCGCACATCAAGTACCCGGGGCCCGATGACGACGTACGGGAGAACATCATCAACTACGACGACGAAGGGGGCGGCGAAGACGACATGACCGCATTCGACATCACACCTCTCCAGATACCCATCGGCGGACCCCTGCCAGACCACGTACCCGCTAAAATGCCTTGTAAGTACCACTACTACTTACCACTACTTACATACCTCTATATAAATACTGTTTCGCCTTTGAGGCACAAACTTGCTAAGCACTTGCTAAGCAAATCACGGTTCACGGTGAGCCCATTGCCGTTCAGTATTCATTTGTAACAGAACATCTAGAGTAACGTTTTCATATTTGTCATTGATTTTTTCTGTTGTAACAATCAGGAATACCTACTACTAGTAGAATGCTCAAGTTTTTCATCACCCTTATAGCGCTCACACACCTTTTGGTATGTGAGTTTCAACGCGATGTTTTCCTACACCGTATAAGCTTTGCATTGCAGACTCTAAAAATGACACTGAAAAAATGGAGAAACAATTTTCACAGTAATGTATTACATCACGTATAATATTTTTTCTCCTCTTTGTAAGCCTTCAAAGAACAATACATAAGAAATCACTGAAATAACAACGTCCTTACTAGACAAGGGAACCATTGGAACTAGAATCGATAGAAAATATGTAGAACTTTACGCATAGCAACGAGCTTAGCTTCGGAACGTCGGAATCTTTCAAACTGGAGCACACACTGGTTGTTTGTAATCCAAAATGTGAACGTAGAATGCTGGACATATCTGTAATGTAGTAAGTTTTTACCCCTCGTACTTCTGAAGCTATACCTACCTAATAGTTGGAATTGGAGGTAGGTACATTCATGTTGCCAGCGGGCGACCAGTGTATCTCGCAAAATTAATTAGCAATTCCCTTATGCGCGAGTGCCCCTATAGTATTTGTGACACACATGAAGTTTACCTGTTCAGATTTTTACCAATCAATACAGGATGTGAAGATAACTTAAAAGATCGTGGATACAGGTATAAGTCCCAATTGCAATTTTATAACTGACTTAGGATATGCTTACCTACTATACAAGGTTCTGTACTCAGCCAATGTGAGTTTATGTTTATAAAAGACAATAGCTCCAATTTCTCCTGTAACATTCTATAGAACATATTCAAAATGCATTGCGTCCTTATGCATTTACCCACAACTTAGCAGTCACTGCATAGCAAATGCGTCATTAAATTTAGATGCTGTAATTCCAGAATACAGAGCACATGTTAATGTTGGTACAAATTACTGGTGGTCGGCAATGAGCAGATTACACGGCACTGTTCCGTCACTGATACGCCTCGTTCCACACTAAACGATGTCCGGACAATTTGCCTATCTATTTACCTTTTCAGGTAAATCGCACACTGTTTGAGAAACAAAGCTATCTATATGGGGTTTCCTTTCAATATCGATTTTAGTATACAATTTGAGGGCTTTTGAGGAAAAGGGTAAATAACTGTTCCCTCGGAAATGTCGTAAAATATATTGAAGATACAAACGGTGTTGTTGTATTGCGTGAATGGTAGAAGTTCGGGACGGCATAATTAAACTAGACTCCTTAAGTTGGCCAGTTATTATTTTCTAGTCAATTCAAACAAAAGAATAATAGTTGATCTATAAAAGAAAGGATTCGATGTGTTTCCTTGAAATTCTTGTGTCCACTCATCTAGATCTCAAATCAAGTAATGTTGAACATCCTCGATAACCGCAAAGTAAATATTTCCTTTTGTCTTGTGTCATCTGACCAAGTCCTCGAATACAAATGACGAGGAAAACCCACACTTCTCCCTGAGCTGTGAAAACTTTTGAACATTCGACACTTAAACAAATTGTACATAACTTGAACCGTAACATCAACACGTAACAAAGCAAACTGGGGCAATGTTTTAATAGCACACAAATAATTGTTCGCAACCTAATTATATCCATCCTTCCTTTTGTTACTTTTATTTTAAATTCCAACAGAAAAATAGAGCTTCGAAGCTGAAAACTTTTTCGCAACATAATTTTGCTACGTTTTCGCCAAAAATTTTGCCAACTTTTTCTATTATTTAATATCTCGGCAGACGAAAGAGAGAAATTTACGATAGTTTTTTTTTCTTGTTTCTTGAAAATAAAAGTTGTCAGCTGCGCAGGATGACAACGGAATTGAGAGGGAAGTAAGAAAGTATGGCGGAGGCGGGCGTCGACGTCGGCAGCAGCGGCCATGTTCCGTAATCACTTCTCGCTGAATGTAACAGTTATGTTATTTTTAATAGAAAGAACAACCATTTCCTAAGATAAACTCTTGCTATTCCGATCACGTTCCCAAAAATTTACGCTGATCGTATATTTTTAGATTTTATTTTACCAGTAAACCTTTCTGACATCTGCGCCGTAAATATAAATATATTATCTCATGTATCTTGGTCGACAAATACACCAGGGACCGGGTAGGGAATACACGTGCTCATTAAGAGTTAATTAAATGAGCTTTTATGACAACTGTGAACGTGCCGTGATATCATAGATTTTGTTTCAATCATATATTTCAACCAAAAATAACACAGTCTAAAAATATGTTCCTGTCACCCGTTTTATATGACGGAATGATTTTCGTATTGCGAATATTTACTGTTTATAATACGAGTAAAAGTCTACATACCAATTGGGTAAAGTGATGACGAACCAAAATATAGAGATTTGTGTTGTACATTATACATATAAAAAAATGGAGAGATTGTGGCACAATTTAATAACTGACTGAGCGTCCCCGGCGGTATTACACGCAGTTCCCGTGGGAAATCCGGTTAATATATACATATATATATATTATATTAACACGGATTATATTTATATCATTCATATTATATATCATATTATATCATTCCGAAGTATATACGTAATGACGTATAATATATATATATATTATCTGTCATTCCGAAGTATATTATTTGCAAAGTTTCCTTGAATTCTGTTGTAGTTTTGGCGTGACTACTATTAGACTATCATTCTTTTGCGTTTATAGTAGGTATTGTTAAGATTATGATTTATTTTAGAGTCAGTCATTATAATGGACTACCTCCGTAACTATTTAGTAAAATATACATAATATTTGAATAGTTGTTATCCACTTGCCTATTTCAGTAATCCCTCAAATTTTACTTCTGTCCCTCTAAACCGTAATGAAAATAGTTGTGTAGCCACCCGCAACTTGGACTGAACAAATTCTACGCCTCCGGAATTTCGCCTGGAAATAAACGCCAATAGACACCGTGAACTCCACATCGTACTAATTTAATATTGTGCTTTGGAATGGATGTTCCAAACGGATGGAATGACATCGCAAAATAATAATAAAACAAGTTTCGTCGAATTTTAAAGACTACAGAATAGGTACTGCACAAATATTGTATTTTTTTTGTACTGTGCTCTTTGTTGTCAAAGCTCATACAAAGTTTTATGTAATGATTTTCCGTAAAAATACACAGGGCCGGATCCTATTCTGCTATATAGTTTTCAATAAATTAAACAAACACATACCGTGGGAGTACATCCCAAAGTTTTATTCCTAAAAAGTAGTTTCTCATTTGGAAGAAATTAAATTGTTTGCGCGAAAACATTGCTTACTACTTTCCATTCTGGCCTGCCCTTTTTGGACATGAAAGAACGATGCTTAGGACTATATCAGTTCCTAGATATTTCTTAGCCCGACTTGAAGGGTTAGTAGTAGGAACGAATAATACTCGTACAATCACTGTTGGTGAAAACACCACAAGCTGTCATATACAGGGAATAATCAAATTTGCAATGCATACTTTTTGACCAACTGGAAATTTCACTCAGGATCTCAATTAGTCAGTATTTTTTATTTTTGTTACCTAAAAACTTTTGACTGGGTCAACTGATTTGGATGGTTCTTTTATTTTATTTGAAAACTGACACCTCTCTTTTGTATCCATTTAAATTTGGTTCAGTTCCGACATTGAGAGAAAAACGAGAAAACCACAAATCTGACTAACTTTTTTTGGGTTGAAGTCGGTTCTTTTTTCTTTAAAGTTATTTTGTCTGAACTCCATTCAAGAATATTTAGCTTATTTTGGAAACATAATTAAAAAGTTTTAAAAATTGCCACTTAATTCAAGGCAATCGACTCTTGTTTTGATGGACAGTGCTAAACATAAATACACTTAAACGAAAGCACCTAAAACAAACCAAGGTAGAGAGAAATTTAGTAGCAAAATCATTGACACTCACACGACCTTGTCGGATTGTACCTTTAATGATTCTTTAAAATTAACATTTTTGAATGACCAGCACCATATCCCTTCACAGATCCCATAATGGGCGTAGGCCTCGGGGTGGGTCCGATGGGAGTGCCAGTGGGTGCCGGGGTGCCAATGGGCGGCGACACCAACGTTGGGATGTTCATCGAGGATCACAAGCGACGCGCTGACGGAGATCCCAACGCCCCGCCCTTCGACGATCTCAGGAACTACGCTTATGAGGGAGGTGGCAGCACTGCTGGCTCGCTATCGTCACTGGCTTCGGGTTAGTATTTTATTATTACTGTATATTGACGGGTGTTACCTATTATTGGTAGAACATCATCACACCAGCGTCTGGTTGTTTTATATAATATCTGTGTGTGTGTATCAAATTATTTAGGAGTACCTACATAATATCCAAATTGTGGTCAGATTTATTGTCCTCTTTGCTTAGTAGCGTAGGTAGATTTTACATTGACCAGTATAAAGTCACCATGCAAACTTCGTCGCTATGTGGACCGACTGTCGCCGGACGGACTTTGAACACCCAAAGGAAATTAGACTAATCATGGGTCAATTCCCCCGCCTACTATGTCAACTGACTTGTCGTACAACCACAGATTCGTTCCTGAATGCTTTAAATTTTAAATATCTACTTACTACAGTGGTGGTCATTTAATTAAGAACGATTTCCATTTAAAGGAAAAAAATATGAAAATGCAACCATGGTCACTAATTTGTTACCTTTTAGAATAAATGTCACATGTTTTGAAATAGCCACATGAGTAGAGTCAACAGGGTTGGAACTAAATAAATAGGTTCTCTAGCAATTTTTATAACAATTTTATAAATTTATCGATAGTTACAAATTTCTATAGTAAAAAATATGGACAAACAATTAAGAACGATTCTTACAACACGCCATTATTTTTATTAAATGAAACTAATAATAAAATTAATACATTTAGTTACACAGAATATTATCAGAGAATGCAATTTATGTTCATCTAATAATGAGTTGCGTGTCCCTTGCTTTTAATTACTGCCTTACAACGGCGAGGCACTGATTCTATCAATTTCAAACATTTCTCAACAGAGATCGAGTTCAATTCATGTAAAACAACGTCATACAGCTGTCTTAGATTGCCACACTGTCTATTTGAAACCTTTTTCTTCACTTCGCACCAAAGATGCTCAATCAGATCAAGTCCGGGCTCTGTTCTGGCCAGTCTAAGACAGAAACCGATTGCGAAGCGAGGAATTCCCTAACGGTGCGCGCAGTGTGTTTAGGGTCGTTATCATGCTGAAACGTCCAAATAGCAGGAAGCACGTCTTCAGCATAAGGTAGCATTGTTTCTTCTAATATATTTTTGTACTGAAATTGATCCATGTTTCCTTCTATTAACCTTACAGGTCCAACACCAAGCCGGAAAAGCACCCCCAAATTTTCACATTTCCCCCACCATGCTTTAAAGTCACTTTTGTGTACTTCGGGCCGAATGCTGTTCTTGGAGGGCGTCGTACATAGCGTTTGCCATCAGAACAAACTCTATTTATCTTTGTCTCGTCAGAGAAAATAACATTTTTCCACTGTGATACTGTCCAGTTTTCATACCTTCTTGCAAATTGGAGCCGAGCTTGCCTATGACACTGTTTCAACATCGGTACCTTTCTTGCTATCCTTCCGTTTAGGTTCGCTTCTACCAAACGCCTTCGAATAGTGCGTGCAGAGATCGCTGAAGGGTTATTTTCTCCAAAATACTCTTTTTTCAAGTCATTAGACCCCTTAAAAGGACATTGTTTCGCTAAACGTACGATATTTCGATCGTCTCGTCGAGATGACTTTCTTTGTTTAGGCTTAGGTGGAATATTTGATGTCGTTCCATACGTGAAGTATTATAACTAATACTTCACAGTATGGAAAATCATAGTTTTGGACCATCGCAGATGGTCGGCTATCTTTTTATAAGACCAACCCTTAACACGAACATTGATTATCACTTCCCTTGTAGATTTGTCACAACTTTTATTTTTTCCCATTGTATTAAATGAAATTACTTTTTTATCTTTTCGATATTTCAGCAATAAATGGCGGCAAAACTGTACAAATATTGATATAAATAGAAACAAAATAAAGTTCCATTATCAAATGTTAAAAAAAAATGGCATCTGTATTCGTTCTTAATTATTTGGCCAGCCAGTATGCTGAAACATTTACGATATGGTTCAATGTTAAAAAATTATGAAATAAATATTTGTTTGATCGTGTAAATAAATGGGTGTAAATAGCCTGTAATCATTTTGCAACGGAATAGAACATTTTAGGTAAGAAAAAAACATGAAACTAGTTTTGAACCAAGTAAGTTTGATAAATAAAACGTTTTGAATAAATCGTTCTTAATTATATGGCCACCACTGTATATAAAAATAAGTCGGGTTTTCCTCCCTGACGCTATAACTCCAGAACGCACGAACCGATTACCACGGTTTTGCATTCGTTGGAAAGGTCTCGGGCTCCGTGAGGTTTATAGCAAAGAAAATTCAGGAAAAAAATCAATAGAAAAGCGGGTAAACGAAACGTCAGAAAACCCATCTGGTGGCGAAACGGAGTTCGCCGGGTTTGCTAGTTCATTATAATTTTATACCGCCCTTAGAAATAGTCCTATAGCCGCAAGTATTTATAGATATTCACAGTATTGCCAGCTAAATGTTTAAATATATCCCAGGAACGGACGACGACACCCACGAGTACGACTACCTGGGCGCGTGGGGGCCTCGCTTCGAGAAGCTGGCGGACATGTACGGGCCGCAGGATCACGACGAGCAGCTGTAAACACCACACTAACCTCCAACACTCAGTCAATTCCCCCAATCACCACACAACCTGTACATAAACTTCCATGCGCGAAGTCACTATATTCTTTACTTTTTAGTTTAAAAAAAAAGAAGAAATAATCTCTCTTAAGTGAAACGTTTGATTGATATTATGATTATTATTACAATTAATTACTTAATATTATGTAATGTTTTATAAACTCGAAACTTCACCAAATATTTGATATGTAAGTTTTTATTAGCCATATTATAATGAGTCAGTATTTTATTCAAAGTTAACGCTGTAGTTAAGCGGCGGTGAGGTGCCGGAGGGACATCCGTGATCATAGAACGTGGGTGTTGTAAGATATTATTGTGCTATAATAAATGTGAATAGTATATACGAGTAATTTGTAAGTACACAGCTTTACGTGACGTCACACACTGACCCTCCAGCACCGCATCTGTAGTTTAGAGTCAAATATTTTAGCATAATTCAAATATATTGTAGTTGATACATGCATCGGATGAATCTCTGTCGAAGTAATGCTCATTGAGAATGAACTTGCGAGTCGACCAGGGCTTTTTTAATAAACACGAAAAAATTTAATTACACCATAATTCCATGTTTATTCCATGGATGAATTAGGTCTCTACAAATGATGAAAAGTCCTTTCTATCCGCGCAATCTACATCGAATTGTAATTATAATTTAGAATAGTCGCGTTCATTAAAAACTTGCCTGGTGAACATTCTGTACATAATACAATGCACTAGACAATCACGTGTTGACATAGTGAAAAACACATTTTTAATGTAAGTGTACAGCAACGGGTGTTCCTCTCCAGTTTTTTCTCTATTTTCGACTTAACTGTTAGTAAACTAGGATGTTGTAAGACGGCGGCGTTGTTGTGCGTGATGTGTGACCTCTGTTGTCATTCATGAACGGTTATATTGTGTTGTCGGAGTGCGAGTGAGTGCCCGCGTGCCAGTGAGTCGGGCAGTGGCTGCGTGTGACTGTTTGAATGACGGTGACCGGTGACCGGTGATCGAACGACGACTGGTGAGTGAGTTGTGCGCGAGTGAATGACGTCGCGACAGACCACTGCTCAGGAAACACGCACGCGGCGCAACGATATGAATGGGATTGTGCCAATTTACTAGCATTTACTATACTAATGAACGTAGTATAAGTGTTTGCACTTTATTTATTCATGTATTTAATTAAAGGTAAAAAAAAAACGATAATCTTAGACGCACTTAGGGAAATATCAATAAATTATTAAGAGTGTTGTGCTAGAGTACGAGCCTCGCCGCCGGTTTGAGACAGTTCACTAAAACTGTTAGCAGTCACTAATTTATAATATTAAATTTTAAGAATTTATAGCGAAATAAATTATGTTTCTATAATAAGTGGGTTTCCTGTAACTGTCTGAAACCGGACGCCGACTATCGATCAATGTAAATTTTAGGGTATAAAAAAAAACTTACTTGCGTTGAAATGACTGATTTTTTATGTGTTTGAAAGCCTAAGATTTTTGTAGTTGGGTTGTTTGAAATAGTCTATCATTAATGACCCTTACTTAAGTCACCTACTAGTTTGCACTTGAGAAGAATATTCCCTATTATGATATTGAAGCAATCCTTGTTAATTATTAATCGTATATTAAGTAGTCAAATAATACTTAGCCAGGAGTCACGTCATTTTCATTTGTATATCGTTACACTGCCAGTTCATACATATAGACGAATTATATTAATGAAGCCTATATTTGGTCCGTTTTTGTATTACAATCTTACTTATTTATACATTTTTATATTGATCAAGGTTTTTCGACTATTTTATAATAAACTGACTTTTCCCAATATGTTTAGTACAGTTTGCTACTGCTCTGCTGTTGGAATTATTTAATTTGCCTTCCCGTATAATGTGTTTCTATATGTTGATGGATAAGGGCTCATGTCCACGAGACGGTTTTTCGTCAGAGATAAGTCCGCTCGTCAGCCATGGGACACTTAAGGAAGCAGACGACGCCGTCGTTAGCGCCGGCTCACCACTTGTATTGTCCCATACAACACTGGTGACCGAAATTAACTCCGGCGAACAGCCGTGCCGTGTGCACGTGTCCTATTTTTCTATGAATTACGTATTAGTTTCTTTCTCTTATGTATGTACAGTGAAAAACTCAACACTTCCGGCTTTTTTAAAATGGTTAAAAGTATTTTCTGACTGTACTATTTTCTGAAATTATCTAGTGACAGTGTTGGTTTCTGATATAATTACACGCCTAGGTAATATAATCGATAAGTATTTACATAACTAAACGTATAACAGCAAGCAGAGCACACTCGCCCAGTACAAAATAAAACCCTAGACCAGACAAACATCGACGGTCATTTTGTATTTTTTATTATTTTAGACAATAAGTTTATGTAACTTAGTTATGTTTCGTTTCAACTGTGATTATTTAGTTGTACTGCCCAGACAATTACATAAAAGAATAAACATAAAGAAAATTAAAAATATTTGAAAAAAATAGATCTTTTATTTTCCTCCAAAAAATATTAGTAGAATATTCTATTAAGATTTTATCCCATTAGCACCCACTGTATTCAGAGACTGACAAGTTTTTCAAACTCTATTACTCGGAAATAAAAGTCAAAATAAATTAAAGAGTTTCCTCTGGGCGTTAATGGGTTAAGTGCAATTGCATGTTTTTGATATGCCTTGACTCGAAATCGACTGAAATAATTTCTTGGGTTGGGGCATGGGGGATTATATGCACATAACGGACAAATTTCCTATTTTATAATTAGTTGGATTTTTCTATAGAGATATTATGTTGTACATAGCAGAATAAATAGTTTTTAGATTCGACCAACAAAAGTATTTGCTTATGTATGGTTATTGCGTAGGTATGGTATGAATAAAAATAATCGTATTCTGGTATGAAATTACGCGGATGAAGCAGCGGGGCGTGCACTAGCCTCTAGTCTCAGTAGTTCTATTAATTTTGTTTCGTGTTGGACAAAAGCAAACCTTTATTTATACAGAAGTAAGTCCGTTTTCATTTTAGACCTATTTTTGAATGGTTTCAGTGAGTTTAGACTTCAACACCACCTAATAGAGCACATTTTGAACTAACCACCCAACAAAATATTTTTTCCTCTGCGACTAAACCTGAACCTACCAGAGGTATACTTTTATGCTTCATCATTATTATAATTTTTCAAGAGCATCACAAAGGTTCTCCCAGCTCATTATAGAAGTAATTACCTATGAAAAATGTAATATATTTTCAGTACAGAATGTTTTAGTTACAAATTGGTTATTATTCTACACAAAACTTGTTTTATAACAGTGAATAATCGTTTAATTTATAGGTAGGTTATTCCCCGTAAAGACGTCAGACGAGCTTTAGCGTAGCGAAACCGCCCGCACCGTCCTGTTCAGCATCTGTTTGCGATGGATCGCGATGTTTCAGTACAATTTTATATGAAAATGAATCGAGAGGGCGCTCGTCTCAAGTCTTTTCTGTGTGACTTGCCCCTAGATGTTGATGATATGGAGTTTCGGCAACTCGATGTCCAATGCACCTCCAACAACCCCAGCTTCTCGAGTAACCGCAACAAACCCTTCGTATTCTTGACGATATCCTGCAGGAACCGTCTGCGTCCTGGATGGGTCGCTCTGTATCTCTCCACAATCTGGCACTCCATTAGGATGTGTTCCGGTGTCTCCTCTGCACAGTGGGCTGTTTGTAAATCGTAAATTAGAAAGGTGTTTATTGAATAGCGATTGTTACGCCCACAGGATTGTTTGACAGTAAGTATTTTTTCCAATACACACCATAAGTGTGTAAATACATTGATACACGAGTATTCACATATCACCCCAATGATTGTCGACGTCATTTTATTTCTGTATGTTTTTAATGATTGTGCGCTTGGCTTTTCTATGAACGCCTTTATATTTTACGATTAAGTAAATAATGGTAAATATTAGCATATTATAAAACTTGACATAAAGACACTCAGAAGATACTTGAAATCAAGACTCGGGCAAAATCATATTGTTCTTGCAAAATCCTTCATTTCTTTTATAATAAGCATAGTCATACGTAACTTTGTATTAAAAGTTTATACCGGGTATTATGGCGCACAATTAACCACAGATAATCATTCAGCTTACCTTCGTTATTAATTGTTCAAAGTTTCGAAATAGTAACATGTGATCGGTATAAACTTTTAATACTGCGTGTAAAAGGACCCCGAACAAAGGTCGTCTCTCTAAGCCAACTCACGTAGTGATATTATTGTTAATAACAAACAATACTGCAAAGTTTCTTTAAAGTCAAATACTTTTTCGTGAATGTAGGACGAACAATCAGAACTTCAAAACTTAGGCAAATACTTTACTATAACTCTCTTACAAAGACTCATAAGTATCAAAATCAGTTCATAATTGGCGGAATAATTAAACATATAAAATAACATACAGGCAAATTGAGAACCTTCTCCTTTTTGTAGCCGGTTCAAAAGAATTCCGGTCAAAGCTCCCACAAAAGGAATCTGAAGCTAAATATCTAAACATAGCGTTTATTTTAATTAGGTAAATCTCTATGAATTAAATTCGTAATGAGTTGACTAATTACTGTAGGTTATTTCATAAACCTTGTGTGACTCCTTTAATAATATCTTCAAAAGTAAAGCGGAGTAGTTCAGAGAAAATTAAAGCAATTTACACCTTACTAACATAACGGTGCGCACTTGAAGTATACGCGTGCCTAAAAGACTTAGAGGGAATCTACTCCAAATACGCCAAAAGAAAATCTTTAACATGCTCTACAAATGTTTAATTATCTGCACATTTGCAGTGAATGACTTCAATCTTTACTAGTCGCTCATTTATCTCACCTGCCATCATCAAAGCCTAACTTCCTTATCATGAGCCCACCTTTGAAATGCCTATCTTCTTTCCAAGAAAAAAATATAAAATCGTCCGGAAACGTAAAAATAAACACAAAGGTACACGGTCGAATTAAGAATGACTCCTTTTTTGAAGTCTCTTGAAAAATTTGACGAGGACTATTTTCAGCAGTGATCGAATTATGAAATTATTATTACATTATTACTACCCTACTGGATACCACTGCAGGGTAAAGGCCTCTCTTCCCTTTTCCTATTCTTCCCGATTCTGCGCTGATGTCCACCAGTTTTTGTTCTGGCGGACGATCTCGTCGCACCATCTCTTCCTTGGGCGGCCCCGTTATCTCTTGCCGTTCCTTGGTAGCCAGATCGTCACTTTATTTGCCCAACGATCCGGTAACATACGCGCAACGTGGCCAGCCCAATCCCATTTAAGCTGCGCCGATTTTTGAGCTACATCCATAATGTTTGTTTTGGCGCGCAGATTTGTGTTTCGGATTCGATCCACTAAGTGGACTCCGAGAATGCTGCGCTCCATATTCCGTTGGTAAACCCCAGACGATACTTTTGAACGTCAATCAAAGACCAAGTTTGAGCTGCGTAGGTAATGATGGGTAGGATGCACATGACCATGATCTTTCGTTTTAAGGAAAGGGGTATATTTCCCTTCATGAAATGTTTCATGGACCAGCTCTTCCAAGCATTTTCATTTCTCCGTTCGACTTCTTTGTCTTGTCTGGCCTGGAAGGAGACTATTTGGCCCAAGTAGACATATTCCTGGACATATGCTTCTCCCACTCCATCCACATCCACTGTGCGCTCTCTTAAATTTGTCTAGACCTGATAATTATGAAAGGGTTTTAAAATTTATGAGTTATATATTCTAAACTGTAGACTTGTCTTAGCAACTTACAACCAACACAATGACATTTAGTACTATACTTGAAGACTTGGCACGAAATACGCAGTGTTTTTTTTATGACATAATAAGTGATTGAATTAAAAATCTTTGTTTCCAAGCCAGAACTCACTATCTTAAAAGTTATTGCTCTATTCAAAGATAAAAACATAATTAACGTAGCGTTGCTCAATTAGATAAGTAATCTGATTGATAAATATTTTAATTAAAATTACACCTCATATGGAAGAAGTAAACACATCCGCCAACCAATCTAAGATAACAAATACATTCATTCCGTATATACCTAGTAAGTACATTAATTAATGAGTTGACGTAGTAATTAATTACTTGGTTGTTCGACAATACATCAATTAAATAGGAGCAGATAAGATAAGAACCATTGATGATTTCTATTATATAGCCAGTAAAGCGCATTTCGAATGGGCAATTTTTCGTCGAGATACACCTATTTGCTACGCCGTAGCACGGGGACTACGTCGTAGATATTGCATTGGTAACAAACAAAACAGGTAAACAATGAAAATATATTTTTAGGTATAATTTTAAGGTTATGCCCTGCGGTGGTGGCCGGTTTTCTCGGCTCCCATGGGAATTTCGGTATAAAGTATAACCTACGTCCTTATCTAGATTACATTCTCCTCACCACGTAACATCAGATTACTTTCATTACTTAGTCGTGAAGAATTTTTGGTGCGCATTTATTTTTAATTTTAATTTATATATCACAAAAAGAGTCAAATTATAAATTCAAATATAATTAGGTGGGTTCCACGTCAGCGGCACAGTGTATTTTCCATAATGGATTTATCCACGACAAGAAACACAAGCAAACGAAACAAATATCAGAGTTTGTTCAATTATAAGTAGGTTTGTCTTCATAAGGTTTTGCTGATACAGTGTCGGTGTGAAAGAGCGTGGTAAACCCCTGGGAGTGACAGCGGGGCGGAGGCACCGTGTTGAAATATCTTTTTAATTATGCAAGAGATCGCCGCTGTGGCAGTAAAAAGATGAGATAGGTCAACAAACACTTTATGTATGTTTACCTCGGTTTGTATGTGCAAAAGGTTGACGTGACATAACCTATTTTTTCCTATAACTAGGTACCTAATTTTACTTGTAAGTACTTAGGTGGGTGCATAGTAAGTAAGTTATACCACATTCATGTTTGCACCTATCCTATCATAGGTACAGAAAAAAATAACAAAAGCAATGAAGTATAAATAACAAAAGTAAGAGATATCTCTTAATTAATCCTTAAACCTATATAGGTTACCTATGTATGATACTTTTACCTATGGAAAGTATCATTCATGAAATTCAATTTAAAAACACCTTCCACTCTTCTGTGCTGGCGTTTTAACGACTTATCCTTACCACTCCTCACTAATATTATAAATCAGAAAGTGAGTTTGTTTGTTTGTTCCGATTTCATGCCGTAACTACTGAACCGATTGCTTTGAAAAATTTGAAATTTTGCAAACGTAAGTTTAGAAGTCCGGATTAAATAATAGGGTACTTTTTATCCCGGAAAATATTGATATTCCCGAGGGAAAACAAAAATAGTGTTTGCTTGATGGATGGATTGGAGATGGCGCTGTGTGTTGTTAAGTTAACGAAAAACGAATAGTTGTCCTTATATCGCAATATAACCAAAATACACGC
>SJJU01015255.1:0-12467 GCA_012932125.1 Conopomorpha cramerella
CAAATCGAATGGCAATGGCCATGTTAAATGCAGTATGGCGTAAGACAGAACTGCAACGGTACAGCACATACGCATTAAGATCTGCAAGTGACATTCGATTCCGCGTCGGCTGTCGATCGCGAGCATTCGAACCCAACTACCCCCCGTTTTGCATGACAAGGTGAATGAATAATGGTAAAAACGTGTGGGGATTTGATGGCAGAGTGTTCCGTACACATTCAAACCCTTGCGATGCCAATATTTTACTAT
The DNA here is from genome assembly GCA_012932125.1 of Conopomorpha cramerella. NCBI lineage: Eukaryota > Metazoa > Arthropoda > Insecta > Lepidoptera > Gracillariidae > Conopomorpha > Conopomorpha cramerella. The sequence goes on from SJJU01015255.1 coordinate 250, forward strand.
TATAAATGTAGCACTCACATCACGTCGTGTTTGACAGGCCTAAGTATGATAAAACACACATCAAAAGTGTCTAGGGATCAAGTACATTTTAGAAGATTGCAATCAAGAATATATTGTACAAAAACTCAATTCATTCATAATTTATTCAAAATGAGACCAATCCACAAGATGAGGTTTGATTGAAATAAATTAGATTTTTTTTAGAGCTAAAAATGTTCTTGATCTCTAGACACTTTTGATGTGTGTAGATCAAAAACGTCGCCAGCAAAGTAAGTCTTCAAGTAATTCTCATTAGAGTTGCATTGATTGTGAGGGAGATTCATTATAATTGTTGGGCTGTCAACGATCTAGTCCAGATATTTCAATGTTTGACTACTTTGTTTTTCAGACCACTTTTCTTTCGTATTCTCATTGAATATCTTCTAGACATTTTCGGTGTGTCTTCTCATCACCATCCCTTCAAAACGCAGCAAAGCTTTGACCTCCAGCGCAGCGACAATTTCACAACGGTACCCCAAAAACCGGCGTCCTCCAGGAAAGTTGCCGACAGTCTTTTGTTTGCCGTTTTCAACATTTTCATCCAGTGGCTAGGTACATATTGTACGTACACGTATAACACTACTCGGAATAGTAGTGAGCCATTGTGTGTCGTCGCGTAGAATAAGTATTTTTACATATTCAACGATAGGAGCCTTCGGGGTTGCCGGCGGCGGGCGGGCGGTGCTGTGCTACGTGTAACGTGGAGAAACGTGGGCGGCGGTGGTGGAGAAATATTAAAGTGCCAGGGGTTTCTGTCGGCGCGAATGTGTGTAGGTGACTAGGTGCGGTGGTAAATGGGAGTGGGAGGGAGAGACCTGCAATATGCAGGCCGGCGACTAATTTCCGTCCAACTACTGGCACAGTAGCGGTTTATATCATGGCTGGACTGTACTTTGACTGAACCGCGCCAAGTGAAAAAGTAACAAGCGTTACCGGCTCAAGTTACCGCCAAGTTGTTGGGCTCAACGTGCACACGACTCTGCACTACAGTGGAAGTCTAGAACATTCGCTAACTTTCAGGTATACAAATTAGAGTTTAGAGTGGATCCCGGGGGTGTTTTGAGCTCTTGTTGCTTGCTGTGCTTTCGCCGCAGATGACTTGACTTGATATTCTAAACACTGGCAGCTTGATAATACATGTAGTTTACTTGAATAGCCAATTTTGAAAAAAATTATACAGTCAAACCATAGGAACAGTGGGCCGGACATATTAGCCGTAGAACCGATGACCGTTGGGGAAAACGAGTTCTCGAGTGGAGACCGCGTCTCGGCAAACGGAGTGTAGGACGCCCTCAGCCAAGGTGGACTGATGATATACGCAAGATGGCTGGCAGAAGCTGGATGCGAGAAGCCGAAAACAGATCACAGTGGCGTGCTATTGGAGAGGCCTATGCCCAGCAGTGGACAAGTATGGGCTAATGATGATGATGATGATGACATGAACCGTGGGCATTTCCTTATTAAGCAAGTGCCTCTGCCTACCCCGCTTTGGGATTAAAAGGCGTGAGTGTATTTTTTTTTCAAACCATATCCGAGTGTGTTGAACTGCAACATACCTGAAACAATAAACGTGTAAATTACTTAACCGAAAGAGGTAAGCGCGAAGTTCAGTAGGGTTAGGTTAAGTTAGGGTTAGGGTAGGGTAAGTTTAGTAATACCTCAAAATGGCATATCGGGTGATATTCATCGTTGTCGTTTTGCGTTTAATGCTAGCTTTAACTTCAATTGTCAAAATTGTTCTGTCAGCAATAAACGTGTTGACTTTTGATGAACACAATAATATACCTGTGAATACCTAATCATTCATTAATTCATTCATTAGGTACCTACCTACCTAATGAATGAATGAATGAATATACTCTTTATTGCACACATTACAAATGAAAAAAATTACAATGGAAAAATTGCAAAAGGCAGGCTTATCGCTCATAGCGATTTCTTCCAGGTAACCTAATGTATAAATAACAAGTGTGCTCCATCGTAGACCACATCGCTGCTTAACATCAAGGCAGGATGGTGGACAAACGCTTGTTCATCAAAAAAAAATACCATGTTATTTAATAGAATTTTTACAGTAAATGAGTGAGCGTCTGTGGTCCAGTTGGTCGGATACTTGACTTGCAATCGCGAGGTCGCGGGTACAAGCCGGCTACTAGACGTGTATCAATAGAACTCTTTTTCAGAGCCTATACAAACTGTACGCAACGCAACGCTCATACGACAACATCATGATGAAACCCGCAGACCACAAGATTTACGTGTGAAGACTATAACGTCGATGGGTTCACCCCCCGTCACGTTGGGTTAAATACGCTTGGTGAACCTTGGGTATTTGTTTATCAAGTGCCTCTGCCTACCACGCTTTGGTATTTAAATGGCGTGAAGTGTATTTTTGTATATTACACATGAAATAAACTGACGCACACAAGAAATGTCTTATCGCTAAATCACTATACCAGAAGATGAGAATCGAATCCGCGACCGTCAGGGCAAACCACTACCCATCTCGATCGTCAAAACTTGTGTTAAGTACATAGCGCATTCTCATTTTAAGCCAATTCCTGTGTGGAAATTGTTCTATGGACATACTGTTAATCTTATCCACGTAACTCTGTAATAGGATTATGAGATGGAAACAAATGAGGCGTATTTATATTCCATCTTCATTATCCATGGTGGTATCATTGAAATTTATCGTTGCATTACAGATTATGTTAATCACTACCATAATAGAAGCATTTATGAATAAACAAAGTATTCACGTAGTAGTTTTTTTTTTTACAAACTGGTAGTTATTGTTTCTTTAACTTTCTCCACCGCTCGTTTTACTTTTTTTGTTAACTATTCGAAATGTTGTTTACAATACCAATAAAATACATTCTCTACTATACACTTACGTAAGTTCTTCGTATAACCCCGCTCTAGACATTTTAAAGGGCTCGCTTTAACAATGTGGGTTCAAATTTGAAAACAATTCGATGTTCAACTAGAACGTGACCTGGAAGGCATCCATATGATCGAAATATTTTGTTCACCCTACTAGTCATAATCGGCGTGAGTTTATGTATATACGTTTATTCCTTCAGTAAATCTTTATAATTTCATGAACTGATAAAAGATTAAAAAACTGAAACTTTTACAACCCACTTGTGAAAAGCGTTTTGATAAGACAATACTTACTGTACTTTGTCTATTTAAATTTTGCATTTTACGGCGACATAACCCAGCTTTTATGTTGTCAATCAAGAGTATGCTTAAGGGCGACCTCGAAACGTATTGGCATTAGGGACACCTCCGACCTTCAAGCGCCAACATGCTGTTCTTCAAAGGGACCTTCCCGCAAAGTTTCAAACAACACTGGCGGCGGGTAAACATTTAATGTGGCCCTGCGAAATCGGGGCCAAGGAAAAGGTAACGAATTGCCTGAATACATTTTCATGGTTTCATGAATTTCGCCTCGTCGTTCACGAGTATCGAGCACACGGTCTCCATTGTCCCGTTCCAGCAGATAAATCGAAAGAACTCAAGTCACATTGATATCGGTAATTGTACTACGAAAATTATGTGAAAATTCCTACTCAATTGTTATCTAAACGATCTGAGACCATTATAACTTGGTATACTATGGTTTACAAAGTATTAAGAACCACGAAGTTGCAAGTCTTGCAAGTAAGTTGGAGTTACAGACGAAACTGCTAATCACACTTATTTCATCGTGCTTTTGACGGTGCCAAGCAGTGACTGGTAAGGGCCAATTACACCAACCAGCTAACCTGCGCTCTACATATACATGTACGTCTAATCTTAACCTCTACAACTGTTTGCCTATTAAGGGTGTACCAGATGACCTTGCAGCGTGATCTATATTTGGAATTGAAACGTTAGCTACCAGCAAGGATGTAATTTCAGACTTCAGTTTCGATGTTATCACAACCGAATTTCTAACCCGTCCAAAGATAATAACGTTCAATTAATATGAACGAATAATCTTCCATTCATTTGAGAAACGTGCCAATAATATGGAATCTTGTTTTAAGACTTGTCCTTCGAGTTTTACACTATCAGCAAGCGCGTTTAAAAATGTAAAACTCAAATATCAAAACGCCAAGTAATACATAGAGATAACTTTCGCCGACACAAGTAGCGCAAAGTTCCTTTCTAACCAACAACCTTCGTGTCTTGACCTTTATGAAGCAGTAACTTATTTGTATAGTCTCGAACAAAAGTGTATACATACAATACACTGCGGTTTTTTTACCGTCGCGGTTTCGCGAAACGGTTTCGTAACGGTCAAAGTTCACTTTACCAATAGGCAATAGTTTATTAATATTGTAGGGATAAAAGCTTGGAAACTTACATAAGTTCTGACATGTTTGTTTTTAACTAATAAACTGGAAGCGTAGTTTAGAATCGTTAAGTATAAACTACTCATTCTATATCGCTTATAATTTTCGTCCAGTGCAAGATATTATAATTAAAGTACAGTCATTAGCGAATCAAAATGAAATTTATAAAACCACTAGTTGACGCCCCGCGATTTCGTTCGCGTAGTTTCAGTATTTCATACAAAATATAACTGCCTCTATTTAGTGACGCGTCCCACAGGATAGGGGCAAAAAGTAGCTTATAGGACATAAGCTACAGTCGTAAGTACGTCAGACTCTAAACTATCTATGTATATACCAGATTTAATGTAATCGGCTCAGCAGTTTTGGCGCGAAAGCGAGATAGACAGACAGAGTTACTTTCGCATTTACAATATACTTAAGTATAGATGAATTTGTAAAATGTGACGAAAAGGTATGACGGGTCGCTCGTACCTCTTCATAATGCACAGTTAAGTCTACGAATACGATACGAATTCTTTCGATATTCCTTTCGATTGAAACACATGACTGTGCGCGTCGAAAATTCACAAACGCACAAGTTGTTCACACGGCTAAATGAAAAATTCCGGCTGAAGTGAAACCACTGTCAGAAAGTAGTAGCAATCGACGCCACACCGTACAAACTTGGAAATGCAAAATCTTTGAAATTTGATTGAAGTTTCACAAGTCGGCGATGGAAATCTCCTCGGTTGTTTTTAAACGGAACTTCGTCCGAGGTGAAGTCGGAGTGCTGCTGGATTGAACAAATTACGGAAGTTTGTAACGGTCCATTGTATTGTGTTCAGCTTTTAGAAATATCAATGCTGTACTTACTACAACTAAATAATGAAAAAAAGCTAGTGTTGCATAGTGGGCGAGTTACTCAACTTGGGTGTGTAGGTACTTGTGCCAGATCATGTTGAAACATAATTATGTAGGCTAGTATATTATATACTAGTGGACCCGGCACGTTGTTTTGCCAGAATGCATTATTAACAGCGTTTCCCTGCATGTGTAAGTATACAGTTTAACTCCTAATTTTAAAAAATCCAATCTTATCTCACGAAATATGTTTTCGGATATAATTTTTCGGAATAAAAGGAACCCTTGTGCAAAATTTTACCTATCTCAAGGGGTCAAGGGTTTGGGCTGGTCGTTGATGAGTCAGTGATGATTGAATCAGTCAGGACTTAGAGTTTTATATATGTATAGATGAACAGTGTTTCTCTACTATTATATACATGAGTTTTACCTATAAACCTTCCTCAAGTGTCACTTGAGAAAACCGCATCAAATAAATTTGTAGCGTAGTATTAAAGATCTAAGCATACTTAGGGACAGACAGCGGGAGGCGACTTTGTTTAATACTATGTATTGACGTGAACCTAATCTCAAAATATGTACTTAACAAATAAATAACTATGTTTTGCTCATGGAAGGCTGTCCGAGCAACGTGTGTGTAATAATAGGTCTAATTCTGTGAGCTACGCTACGTAACACTTTTACTCTGAAAGAAAACATGTGGATATATTTTTAACAAATTTAACATTTAACAAATGGCAATAACCACATATATTACTGTTTGTTTATCGAAGAACGACTTGACAGATCGACATGTCACATTGCGAAAGAATGTTGCCAGATTTTAAATAATGGACATAAATAATGGACATTTAATGACATAATTTAGCAAATTGACAAATAAACACTATCATAATAATTAATAAGCTACACCGTGGTCGATGAGCAAGTGTAAGCCACTACTATTCTTATTAGAAATATTAAATACTAGTGGACGCCCCGCGATTTAATTCGCGTAGTTTGAGTATTCCATACAAACTATAACACCCTCTATATCGCGACGCGTACCACAGGAGGATGTCCATTGTCCACCCTAGTCTTAACCTACCTTCCAACCAATTTTCAGCCTACACATCTTAAGCCGTTCTTGATTTATAAGTAGTGTAACTAACATGACTTTCTTTTATATAGATATATAGAAGTATTCACGTGAAAGGGTGACCCATAAATTTGAATATGACATACCGTTCAATGAACAAATCAGAACAGTATTTCATCAAAAACACCCTCGAAAGTGTTAAATCGATTGGGAGAGGCGATAGAACTCTTTGGAATTGAAAGAATATGCTCAAAAGATACAGAAATATGTAGGTAACATCGAAAATGAACACACAACATCCACGACTCACACATATTTCCAAAAGAACAGCAATACGTGGAGAATTGAAATTCCGACATCCAATAAAATAAGAGACGGAACACACTTCTCTCGGAAATAGCTAAAATTTTAATGCATTAGAAATGTTACGGGAATCCTTTTCCGTAACTGACTTGAATAACAATAAGGGTGAAATTGGCTCACGGAAAGATAAAACACGCAATTTATTGCAAAAGGAGCCCAAACCTCTGCCCCTAACTTATGGAAAATAATTATTATTATTGATCTGAATTGGTACAATTTGCAATAAAGTAGGAACTTTTACCAAAGAATATGTTTTTACACTACATATATTTTTATTACAGAGTAACTGGTCACTTGGGTCAGCCTGTGTTAAGTAAATAGGTCATGTGACCGCGACAAAGATAACATAATCTCATTGAGATAGAACAACAATGCATAAAAAAAAGACATAAAATAAGCCATCAAACTACTCCGTAGACTAAATGAGACTGTCCGAAGGGCCACATAATGATCCCTAAATCACCTTCTAACAAGTGAGCACACCACTTAGAACGAAAGAAACCGAATGTGCCTGTCAGTCCGAGAATCGCAAGCAAAAAAATAATCACCGATTCCGGAGTATGGCAGAAATTCGCGCCAAACACGCACGCCCAAGCCAGCGGCCTCTTTATTTGACAGCGAATTAATAACAATATCGAAAACCAAAACGCCTTACCGCACTACCGTAACAATGAAACGTCGACTTTATGACATTAGCGCTAAAGTCTTATGTAAACACTGAAACGATAATAAACCGCCTTTACGCAATATTTATCCTTACGCTAAGCGACATTAAAAGCGTAAATCGAACACCGGAACAAAGTTAATAGGATGTAATTTATCCGGAATGAAAAGCAACGTTGCCGCTACGGGTGTTGTGCGATAGGGACAACTACTGGTTTTTCTGCGGCACGAGACAGAGACGGACAGCTGTTTGCGCTTACGTTGTTGTTTGGTCATTAGTCGCCAGCGGGCGCGCGTATTGTGGAAACGAGGTATCGCGAAACTCTTCGTATAGCAAGGAACGGCGGCGTATCCCATTAATTTTCAGGAAGACGTGAAATTCTCACTCATTCGGGCCCTCTTTAAACAGTTTTCAGCTTGCTCCTATCTCGGAGCGCAATGTGACTGAACTTTGTTGCGACAACATCGCCGCCGTGAACGCTATACATAATGTACACTCGACACTTCCGCATAGCTGGACAAATAATACTTCTGGATGAAAATGCATTTCAACAAGAGAACGATGACATTCGCAATCTTCTGTGACAACACTTTTGTGTTTTATATATTTTTCTCTCGTCTGCGGAAAATGGAAAATGTAACATCTGATATAGTAGATACTCACAGACAGATAAGATTAAGCGAATTGGTATTCAATGCCAGCACACCGTTTGTCGTAGTCTAATATTTAGTGATTATAGATAAGGATTTATTATTACATACATAACTTACACAAACTCACATCCATTATCCCTACGACAGAACCTTTAGAGGCGGCTCCTTCAAGGTTATTTTTAGTCTGTCAATTGAAACACTAGGCTATTTCTCAACATTAATACATACACAGTATAAAACTAAGTAGCTTTTCACTGTATATCCATATGAATCCTTAGATCTTTAAAACTACGCAACGTATTTTGATGCGGTTTTCTTTAATAGATGGAGTGATTCTTGAGCGAAATTAACAGAGAAACACTGTTAATAATGTATATACCATTGGCAAAACAATGTTGGCCGGTACAGCTAGTTTAGAAGTTAATTTATTTTACGTCCCAGACAAGTAAAGAATGTATGAAATATTATATTTCATTAAGGTACTGACACACATGCACGTTTTTGGCACCGTCATACCACAAAATAAACACCACACTGTCAATCAGCAAAACTTTCACTCATAACAAATAACGATCGTAGGGTGAATGGAGCTCACATATTTTAGCACACACAAGATATTATAACACATACTGTTTTTTTTCGTAAGCGTCTCGGCCCATAGTGTAGGTACTAACATGCCATCAATAATATGAGAATATTTGGTCCATTGGGAAGAAAGCAATCGAATAATCCACGTCCTGAGTGATCCCTAAGAAGCACGAATAGGTCAGCTTGACCTCGAAAAATTAAATGTAGGTATGTGTAATAATTAAGCCTTTGACCTTGAAATCCAATAACAATAAGATTACGAGAGTCGCTTTAATAACATGCCACAAACTAGCGAGTAAGTCAGTACCTCCATTATCATTACATAGTACAAAAACAAAGTCGCTTCCCGCTGTCTGTTCCTATGTATGCTTACATCTTTAAAACTACGAAATATATTTTAATGCGATTTTTCTTAATAGATAAAATGATTCCAGAGGAAGTTTTATAATGTAATAAATACATAATTTACCTAGGAAATAATTAGTATTAGCTTTGTATATTACTAGAAGTAGAAGCCGGCTCGGAGCGCTAGTTACAAAATAAATCAATTCTTTCGCAAAGACTTACTTTTCGTAGATGCATTGCTGGTTTCAGTACTCTAATTTCAACGTGGTCGTTAGCAAACCAGCAATACACACAGCTTGTAGCGATGCAACTACGAGAACCTATCAGACTTGGCCCCGAGGATGAAAAGTTCACGTTCCGTTTTAAAACAATAACGCCACAAAACAAAAACTAGTGAGGGTCATCCCGTACAACGAGGTCGATAGTAATTTGCATACGAACTTCAACATGAAAGACAATTAACAATGTTTTGTATGTTAATCACCCTCCACGTTATACAAACCGATCTGACATTTTTTTCTCTCTCTCTCCCTCTCTTTCTCTCTCTCTCTCTGTCTATACTTTGGTTTATTATCGAGTAGCAACTGAACACACATACAAGTAAAATATAACAATATACTATAAACTTCAATTGTGAGGTCAGACCGTGTTCTTTTGTTCGTGTGAGAAAAAAATCCTTCATCGTAATATCGCTTTGGTTTGTAGAATTTTAAACGATAGGTTTTTCACAATTTCGCGACTTACCTATATTTACTGTTACGTACCTATATTTAATTTTATCGATAGAATATGTCTGAACTGTGACTTCAAAATTATTACAACAATTATATTTCAATAAAAAATACTGAAAAATATAAAATATAACCATGTCACGTTATGGAGCAGATATTTTTTTTAAATTCGATAATAGATGTGAAATTAAAAAATACACTTCACGCCTTTTAATCCCAAAGCGGGGTAGGCAGAGGCACTCGCTATGCCCACGGTTCACCAGGCGTACTTAACCCCAATAATATAACTACACACAAAATTAAATTACATAAGAAAAACAATTAAAAGAATACAGAGGGATAGTGTAGAAATCAAATGGTAAGGAATTCTAGAAATCCGTCCAGTAGTTGTTGAGTTTATTCGTTACAAAGATCCGTACATACAATTCTTTTCTCTTCATAAATTACTATAGAAGTATGGATATAGATGACATATCATTGCAGCCTAAAACACTACATAAGAAAAACATAAATAACACAACTTATCGCCATCAAAATATATGTTTAATGTTATATTGTATGCACTTGTGGGTTTTTATCAGTAGCCCACATGTGGTGTGGCCTAGATAGTTACAAGCGGAGCCGCAAGGAGCTTAACAAGGCAACGATTCACTGTGTATCTGATGTACAAGGATGCTGGCCTCACGCCGAGCTCAGAATAAAACGGATGCGTTACAACGTAATGTCACATAACAAGCATAACGACCAGGCTCCGAGACGTCCATACGTACACACGCCCACGATAACAAAAGACAAAGAAAAATACAACGATCGCGTGTAACATTATTTTGATATTGAACTGACATATGTTTGTCATCGGCGAACCGTGGTTGAGAAGTAACTCGCTAGGGTAATGGGAGAATGTATAGAATTACCTAATACTAGGTGAGACGGTAAACATTGGTACGCATTATAAATTATCAAATCATGCAAAAATAGGGATTCCGTAGATAGATAAGGAAGTAAATACTTCTCGACCTTATCGCGTACACCAGAATTTTATAGGTATACAACAAAATTGTGTAGGCACCTACACTTAAATGATGAATGAAATTGTCTATAACATCGTGTACCTAACGATGTTATAGACAATTTCAAATACAAATCGAAGTATTTACTTTAAAAAAAACATACCGAACATTTGAAATGAATGCAATCTAGCTTTTTCGGAAAACATTGGTTTTGTAGTATGAAGATTTGTACCTCGTGTATTGGGAGAAAGACTTCCACGAATAATTCATGACCAAACTTAACCAAATCGGCACAGCCGTTCTCGAGTATTAGAAACACTAACGAACAGCAATTCACTTTTAATAAAAGACTAGTTGTACCGACAAATATTAGTTTTTCCATAGGAAGTTGCCTGTGCACTCCGTGTATTGGAAGAAATACACATTTTAAACCAAAGATAGCCAAATCGGTCCAGTTGTTCTCGAGTTTTAGCGAGACTAACGAACACAAATTCATTTTTATATTACATACTCGCATATAGATATGTTCACCAGGATAATTATTAAATTACAGATTCAAGAATTAACTCAAATCACATCAATTCAAATGTCCCATTGACCTCAAGTGTCCGAATACGAAAATCCAAATAATCCCTTACTTGCATAAAGTCCCACTAAACCGTACTAAAGAATACTAGAATAATTAATATTGTCGATAAAATCCATACCAATATTATAAATGCGAAAGCAACAGATTTAAATGACATTTGGTCTACAGATAGTTTAGAGCCCGAGAAAGGACGTAAGCTATTTTTAACTGAAAATAAAAAAATGTTGTAAATATATACCTATATTGGCAAGACAATGTTTGTCGGGTCGGCTATCGCCCGCCTCCGGCTTCGCACAAGTTATCAGTGTTTTTCTGCTGTATTACGAGTATGCATGTAATCCTTCCTCATTAATCACATTGTTGATCACAAAAAACCCTCATCAAAATCAATCAACAATGTTGATATAACACACACTTCACGCCTTTTAATCCCAAAGCGGGGTAGGCAGATGCACTTGCTGAGCAAATGCCCACGTGGTGTGTTATTAATATAACACGCCACTCAACATTGCAATCACTGTATCTTACGAGACTTAACACACTGTATAGATGATATATAATAATATATGCTAGCATAAGATATCTTTGATTCTGCGAAAAGCAAAGTTAACATAAATACACACATATATAATGTCACATTAGCTTATCTCTTTGTTATCTGATAAACACTTGCTTTTAATAAATATCTGTGATAATATGCGGTCGTCAAATCAATACTTTATTTACAATTAGTCACAAACATTTAGTCGTTAATATAAAACAATCTATATCTATTATAACATGAATTGCTATTCGTTAGTCTCGCCAAAACTCGAGAACGGCTGGACCGATTTGGCTAATTTTGGTCTTGAATTATTCGTGGAAGTCCAGGAAAGGTTTAAAAGGTGTATGTCGTTCAATACACGGAATACAAATCTTCCTACGGCAAAACAAATGTTTGCCGGGACAGCTAGTATGTATATAAAAATC
>SJJU01015260.1:0-16390 GCA_012932125.1 Conopomorpha cramerella
CGCGCCTATACACCCGGTGAACAATATTGAGTTATAATGTCTGTGCGCGTTTCATTAAAAAATGATCCATCCATTCAAAGTTTCGCATTTGTAATATTAGTAAGATTAATAAAACTCAGAAAAAATACGGGTATCGTATTTTTTTGTCTATTTTCATATGCAGTAAAAACTACAAGAAAAAATATTTATATCGTCAATTGTCCGTTAGATCCGTCAACTTTAGGTATACTTACGTGAGTCCAGTTACGTTTTGTGATTCACTACGGTACGGATACAGATACAATACGGATTACGGTATTCAATGTATAGTTCGTCAATGAAATACTATACATTAAATACCTTGCATGACTCTAATTTGTGTTTCGAGCGCTGAAGGCATTTTAATAAACTGTGTTTTTCTTTTTCAACTCAAAAAAATCACTCTGGCTACTCGACAACAATATTGGCTGTTGAGACATGCTATGGATGTCGCCAGCATCTTCTTGTAACTGAGGAAAATATACATATAGGTTATAAAAAGTAGGGACTACCTAGATGTGTATTATACGGGGTGTTTTCGCAGCTTGACATCCAATGCGCCTATTGCGCGTATTGTGCGTTGTTTGGGTGGCGCTACTCTTACCACCCCAGCTCCTCGAGAAGCTCTTGAAGGGAGAGACGGGTCGCCCTCGCATCTCTCCACATCCTAGCAGTGCCTAAGTACAGTTGTTGCCTATTCAACGTACCCAAATCCATCTCTCTAAACTAGGTAAGGGTAGATAATTAAGTGTAAAATGATCCTTGACTGTACGTAGAAGAAATAACAATCCCCGATTACCCACGGCACTACTAAGCTGCAGGTAATTGTAACAAATCATTATATGTACAACAATGTATTATGTTCTGTCATTACAGGTGGACGTCATGCATGTAAAGCGATACTATAACCGACGTTTTTGTATGCATGTATTGCTTCAATACGAATATACGAATTTTATGACAAGCATTATAATATAATGCATTTGTTTACATTATTCATTCCCGGACATGATTAGGTATCAGCGACATCTCTGAAATATAACGTGAACTACGTGAACCAAACTGGCCCAATGAAACGCGGCTCAACGCTAGTGTTACTATTTATCACTAGATGGCGCTGTTTTATTTATTAAAAACGAACAAATGCTACGCTAGAAGCCTGTTGCATAAAATTACTATGCTAAATAAAATTTGTTATTGACACTTCACTGCACAAAGTTGTACAAAGGTAGAATTAATACAAATACATAGCCATTTTCTCTCAGTCAACCATACATTGTAAGTTAAAAAAAATAGAGAAAACAGAAAATGCAATACTCGTCGTCAATATGAACAACTTTTATGTTTGTGAACGATGGATGGGCTTGATGAAAGCTTCTCACGGGAAGAAAGGGCCATGGATAATTTAGAAAGTTTTGAACCAATTTTGGAGAGCGTTACCAATGGATGTTTACGACAGAACCCAGCTCCGAAAGTTGCGTTAGATGAGATGTTAATTCCGTTTTCATTTCAATTCGTAACTGCGGCCTCAATCAGTACCCTTGAAAAACCTTACCCTAAATAAACCTTACCTTACGGGGCCCAAAGCCTTCATCATGGCCAATCCAGATGGATTGATTGATAAGTAACATAATTATATCAAGAAGACAAGACTTCGAAACTACAAAGACACACACACAATTTACTCTCGGGGAAACCGGCTTTAATGGGGAATTTTCTTTGACGTTTTACTTTTCAAACATTGTTTGACAGTAATGACAGATCTCCGGCCGAAAATCTGTCCAAATAACGTCAAAGAAAATTTCCCATTGTATATGTCAGGTTTTTCTTGTTGTCTTTGTCTTGTGACAACCGTCAATACATGCTGTGTAAATTGTCCAGATATTTTATCGAAATCTGCGATCATCCCGATTCGCAACATTTTGGTCCTCCGCTAAATAAGATCAGTGAAGCCATCGGCGTAATTATTCCTGCCAAATAAAGGGACTTTTCGGCGATTTTTCACCTGAGCGTGACTCAGTGATTGTAATCTGCATACACGCGGCGCCATATTAAGGATATGCGGGGTTGTGGAATCAACGTCTATAACTGTGCAGTGATAATTTTCTAGTGTCTGTCTACCCAACGCAAAGGTATAATTTAAGGAATAGGTAAATCCCGACCTTTGGTTACTGGACAATTTGAGGTTAGTACCTACCATGGCTGTCATGTCATATCATTATTGTGTTTCCTGTATTACTTTGGTTATTTTAGAGTGATTCATTTACAGTGTAATAATATTGTGTAAATAGTACATAACGATTTATAATCTTCAATGCATAAAGGTATTTTACTTGATACACGTCATTATTTTTGTATTAGCCACATAACATACCAACTGCTTTTGATAGAGGGCAAAGGGTAATTCAGACCACTTTATTTTCAAGAATCACATCAATTTATTAAATAAGGTAAATACGTAAAGCACAGGACAGCATAACATAACATAGAAAGGCAATAGTAGTAATATTAGAAACTTAAAAACACAGGATTAAAGGCGTGAAGTGTATTTATTTTATTTTAAAAACACTTATGCAGAAAAATAAATGTAAGAACTTATAATTAAAGGATTACCTACATCTAAATATATAAAAGGAAAAGCTGACTGACTGATTGACTCAAATATCAACGCACAGCCCAAACGGCTAAACGTAGGCACTTGAAATTTGGAACGGACGTAGCATAGGTACCGTAGGGGTGCTGTTATATATGTACTTGTATGACTTGTATGATCCATATAAAATAAACCGCGTGCGTTGCATTCCCACGCACACGGTCTTCCAAGGAACTACTTGTAGTAGGAACTAGAGTTTCATATTTCATAAGTAATTCAAAGGTAATTAATCATATTATTGTTTTTCAGTCAGTCTCGGTTTGCAATCCGCCTCGAACTCACATCTTCCATTTCTTTTTGCTATATCTTTTCTATACCATTTTCAAGTAATTAAATTCTAGTTTTAGTAATAAAATAGTTTTTTTTAATAGAGGTGTCAGAAGTGGGATTGCTAGTAAAATCCCGATAAAAGTAGCGTCTCATACGCGCTCGCGCAGTAAAAAACCTGTGAAAACTGTGGAAAACCCTGTGCAAAACCTGTGTTAAGTGCTATGTCTACCTGCTCATTATAAAAGTGACTTACCAAATGATCATTGTGCTCTCCTGACATAATTCACTGCGTCACATCACGGAAACCTTACCTGGAATACTCCACTGGCTAGTGGAGTCCATCGCCTTCGCTGCACATCGCTCGCCGCTACTCTGTCGCTATCCCGTCGCTACACCCGCCGCTGATCCTGAAAGCCAGACCTGTGCTCTGGCTCTGCATCTACCACATACCTGCATCCTCGCCGCTGCCATTGCGCCACACGTCACTGCCGCCGCACCGTTGCCCCAACCTCGCCGCTCTCCTCTGACGCGAAATCAGACCCACTGTCTCTCCTGCAAGGATGTTTGCTGCCTGCTCACTCGCCGCCGCTGCTGTCTTGTGAGTCACAACGAATTATTTCTTGTATTGCCACTGTTCCTTTCCCTATCTACTATATAAAAATAAGTCGGGTTTTCCTCCCTGACGCTATAACTCCAGAACGCACGAACCGATTTACACGGTTTTGCATTCGTTGGAAAGGTCTCGGGCTCCGTGAGGTTTATAGCAAAGAAAATTCAGGAAAAAATTTAACAGAAAAGCGGGTAAACGAAACGAACCCATCTGGTGGCGAAACGGAGTTCGCCGGGTTTGCTAGTTATTCGTCCATCGGCATGAAAGGTGACATAACACAAAAAATGTAGTTTTGGGAAATCGACTTTTTAATAATTTTTTACGATTTTCACTTTCATAACTTCTGTTTTAAAATCTATAAAGAATGAAAAGTAATTGCTTTTGATTCCAAATTTCTCCTAGTTTAGAGAGAAGAGAAATTAACCCTATGTATAAATAACGTAAAAAAATGTGTAATGACACTTTTCCTGCCGATGGACATACATATAATAAGATATTAATTTCTAATTTCCTTTTTCCTTTAACACTAGGAAATTGACGGAAACAAAGACCGCATCGGAATCTTACCCCGTTCAAGTTCTGTGTAGTTTCATTTATCCCTATAAAGGAGATAGGGAAACTTTAGCTGCATTTCTGACAAATTGTCAAAATGCCCTGAATCTGGCCTCACAATCACAAAAAAGCTTAATTTTAAAATGCATCCTCTCTAAACTAGAAGGAAAAGCCAAAAGATAGCGTGCGCGAATAAAATTTATGATAAATTTGAAGACCGTTTGAGACATTGAAAGTAAACTTCGGCGAAAGGAAACATTACAACCACCTCCTCCTTGATCAACAATCATGCAAACAGTTACCAAACGAGAGCGTGACGCAATTTGCGCTTCGTTTGGAAACTTCCCTCACCGATCTTCAATCGGAAATACATAACTCCCCAGAGCCCTTGAAGAAGGAATTACCAGGACGAATTGCTATGACCGAGGATCTAGCGTTATACACATTTTGCATTGGCCTTAATCCTAAAATTAGTAACATACTCAGGTGCCGTGAACCCAAACAATTAAATACGGCAATCAATATCGCCATAGAGGAAGAGAAAATTCAACTTTTTATGATAGAAAATGGGACAAGGTCCCAGAATAATGATTTGCCTAGGACAAGGTTCTGTCGCGGTTGCATTAAACCGGGCCATACTGAGCATGACTGTGCTCCAAGATTTACCAGCGAATTACCCCGGGAAAATCGTGCGATAATCCCGCATCCAGCAGTGGGTAGTCCCGACCAACAACATAGGTCCTCGTTCGCACGAGAACCGATCATTTGCAGATACTGCAAAAACGTCGGCTATGATATTAGCCAGTGCAGAAAACGTCAATTCAACAATTCGCGCCGAGTTCATATAAACAACATTACGCAGCATAACAATGCTCCTCACGAAGATCATGTTGCCTTCCAAGAGGTAACCGAAGAGAATTATCATAATTTACACTAAGTGATCGGTTGTTGCGTCCGTGCCGGCAGCTACCAAGAATGTCTACAGGCACCAACATTTCTAACTCCCATACTAAGGACCTACTAAATCTAGGAAATCTTACTAGTTCTCGAACTTATGCCGAGGTTGTTAAACTCAGCAACCGGCGCATGACTCATTCTAAATCACCTACTTCAGTCAGCACTCGAATGCTACCTCGACCCGCTCACTTAGAGCACACTGTTTCGGTCAATTATACCAAATCACGACCCGCTCGCTTAGAGCCCACTGTTTCGGTCATTCCTACTAAATCTCCTACCAAATCACGACCCGCTCACTTAGAGTCCATTGTTTCGTTAATTCCTACTAAATCTACTACCTCACGACCCGCTCGCTTAGAACCCACTGTTTCGGTCATTCCTACTAAATCTCCTACCAAATCACGACCCGCTCACTTAGAGCCCATTGTTTCGGTCATTCCTACTAAATCTACTACCTCACGACCCGCTCGCTTAGAGCCCACTGTTTCGGTCATTCGTACTAAATCTACTACCTCACGACCCGCTCGCTTAGAGCCCACTGCTTCGGTCTCATCTCGTAATAACTTGCCACATCGACTCGCTCTAAAAGAGCCCTCTGTTTCAGTTCCATCTCTTGACATCTTGCCACATCGACTTGCTCTAAAAGATCCCTCTGTTTCAGTTCCATCTCGTAACTTACCCACTGTTTCAGCGAATTGTACCAAACCTGAATCTATCCACTACAAATCGAATAAGGATACGTCCTATCCCTTATCAGAAGATTTTCCTACACTTCCCTATTCTCATTCCAAGAATCAAAGTAATAATATCTATGAAGTCAACACTGTGCCCGCCAAAGTCTCTCTCCCACATGTATGTGTAAAAACTAATTATAACGACAAACCCCTCTGTTTCCTCATCGATAATGGCGCTAGTGTTAGTCTAGTGAAAATGACAAGCCTTCTAGTGAAACCTTCCTTAAGCGATAATAAAATATTACTCAAAGGCTTCAATGACTCTGATTCCCTTTGCGAAACTTTAGGAAACCTACAAATTCAATGCTACTACGAACTCTCCTCACAAAATATTATTTCGTTTAATTGTTTATTCCACGTCATCAGTGACGTCACTAAATTGCAATATGATGGAATAATAGGTAACGATTTCTTCAAGCATCATAATGCCAGTATTCTCAGAACTGTTTCAACCTCAAAGGACTTAGACTACCTATATATTTTAATCAGCCTACGTATTCTATTCCGGCCCGCTCAGAAATGATTATCGAATGTGCTATTTCTAATTTAACAACAGAAATCATTAATTTAACAGAAGCCCTAGTTCTAGATCAACAAATTTCGAAAGGAGTGTATCTTGCAAACTCGATAGTTAAAATTAAACCTAACCAACGCGTTAATATTTCAGTGCTCAACACTACAGATACTAACGTTCTTATCTCTGACCATGGTCTTTGTAACTCCCTTCAAATCGAATTCATCCGAAAACCTAGAAACAATTTCACATATTTCCAATTGCAATTTATCAGATCGCAAACGTAAAGTCCTTGACCTCGTCCGTACCTCCCACTTAAATCCAGAAGAAACTCGTGTTCTTCTAGAATGTATTGAGCAATACACTGACATCTTCCACGTCGAGGGTGAAGTACTCACCTCGACCAATGCCATGAAACATTCCATAAATACCAAAGATGCCGCCCCTATTCACGTAAAATCGTACCGATTCCCAGAATGTCACAAGGACGAAGTAAATACACAAATCCAAAAACTCTTAGACCAAGAAATTATTAGACCTTCCAATTCACCATGGAGTGCCCCCATATGGGTAGTTCCCAAGAAGGTCGATGCATCTGGAACCAAGAAATGGCGAATAGTAATAGACTACCGAAAGTTAAATGATGTCACCGTCTCCGAAAGCTACCCTATTCCTCTTATTAACGACATACTGGACCAGTAGGGTCATTCTAAGTACTTAACCACCCTCGATTTAATTTAAGGCTTTCATCAACTGCTTTTAGAACCTGCTGACTCAGCAAAGACAGGATTTACCGTTTTAACTAATGGGCCAGCTTCTGGTCACTATGAGTTCACTAGGATGCCTTTTGCCCTTAAGAACGCCCCCTCAACGTTCCAAAAATGCATGAATACTGTTCTTTCAGGACTTCAGGGACGGCATTGCTATGTGTACTTAGATGATACTGTTATATACAGTCACGATCTTGAATCTCACCTAACCAAACTCCGTCTCGTATTCGACCGGTTCCGTAAATTCAATCTAAAAATGCAACCAGACAAATGCGAGTTCCTGCGCCGAGAAGTAGTCTATCTTGGTCACATCATCACCGACAAAGGTGTATCCCCGAATCCAGACAAGGTCAAAGCAGTATCCGAATTCCCCGCTCCAAAAACCCAAAAAGATGTAAAATCTTTCTTGGGTCTCATTGGCTACTATCGTCGATTCATAGAAAACTTTTCTAAACTAACCAAACCCTTAACGTCTCTCCTGAAAAAGGACACCGAATTCATCTGGTCGCATGAACAAGACCAAGCCTTCCATACCCTTAAGAACATCCTTATTTCGGCCGCGCTTCTTCAGTATCCTGATTTTCTCGACCTACGTATTAACTACAGATGCATCCAATTATGCTGTTGGCGCAGTCCTATCCCAATGAGAAGTAGGTAAGGACAAGCCTATAGAATACGCATCACGAACTCTAAATAAACCCGAAGGAAATTATACCACTACCGAGAAAATCTCTGCCTGGTCCTGCTGTCTAGCGAGGAGGTCAACTTGCTGCTGCAAGCATGCCAAAGTGCTCATTGCAAATGACCGGGACGCTTGAAATTGACCCGGTAGCGCTGAGGGAGTGTTAGATGGAGAAGCAGTATTTAGCTCCTTTCTGAATTCATCCATTGATGATCTAAAGAACTGACTCAATTCATCCATTGACTTTTTAATTGATTCCATAGTTCTTGTGCAGAGCCCAGTGAAGATGGAAGTGTGTATGCACAGTATTGCGTTGTGTTGTGTAATGGTGGAATTTGATTTGTTTATGAGGGGTATGTACACTTATTGTCAACTTGCTGACTTAGGAACTTATAATTTGGTATAAATTGCCTTTGCACATGTACAACAGGTGGCAGTACTCAACGACCACCGAAGCTATCGAGAAGAAACCACCAAACAACTTTCAACTGTACCTACTGCCTAAGAACATCAATAAACGAACTTGAAACCTCTACCAACTGTACTTCTTCAATACAACGGCCAACAAGCTGCAACTAACTTCAACCTCTTGTAATGTACGGATCAGCCAGGCGAACGACCACTGGACTGTACATAGTACCTGTACAGATAGTGTGCTAAGTGTTGCTATCCCTTGTGAATAACTGATATATCGATGGTCCCTATTAATAAAGTCGGAGCTACAAAACAGAACATGTTCAGGAGAGAAGATAGTTTAGGATATAGAAACTAAACTACTTGTGGTACATACTTCAAATTTACAACAGCTTATAATCTTTGGTACCTTTACGTGATGTAATATATGATGTAGTATATGTTTACAGATCTTAATATCGCCAATCTAACGGTGTAGAAAAGTACACTATTACATATTCCTAAAATTGCACTACCCACATTTTTAATTGGTATAATCGATATGTGTACTATAAGTAGAAAAATATAGCTATACTTGATATTAAATACCTGGTGTTGTGATTTATAATACTTCAGAAGTGGGATAAACACTATGGCTGACGTTGATAAGCCTGGGCCCAGCGAGGGTTGGCGGAGACGATTGCGCACTCCACTTGGCGAGTTGAGGTCCAACTCAAAATGCAGCTGAACTAGAAGTCGCAGTACAATAAGAAGAGATCGCAGTTTCAGCTTGCGACAGAAGGAGGAAGATGTAGAGCGCCGAAAAGAAAATCTACGCCGTTTAGAAGAAGAGATACGTCGTGAGCACTTCGGTCCCATGTTCGGCGGGAGAACATCGGCACAGCCCGCACAGCAGTCGGAGTAGGAATAGGCGCGTTCGAGCCAGTTGGACCAAAAGTCGACGGAGACTACAAGACCACGAGCGTTCCAAGACATCGGAGAGGACTGCACACAATAAAAGGTCATGTACTCCAACATTTTCTGTTAGGGACGTAATGGATATTGTAAATTCAATGAAACATAACTCCTCATCTCAGCCTGCTTCACTAAATGTTCAATCAAAACAGGTGGGTTATAAAAACATTATTCTATGTTTTTATCCTTCAGCAAAAATACAAAGGTGTAAATGAATGCGCTACAATATACGCCTGGGATGAAAAGACAACTGGAGTTTTTGTAATGCAAAATGGATGCATTACAAAAACTCCAGGGTATGGCTAAGTTGTGGTACGAAGGTTTGAAATTTGAATACAATACTTTATAATTGGACGGAATAGCAAAACAAATTAAAATCTGCTTTTCCTTTCGAACAAAACTATGGCCAAATCCTGGAGGACATGCTCCGAAAAAAAGAGTAGATACGGTGAACCGATTGAAACCTATTATTATGAAAAACTAACGTTACTGAATACGTGCGAATTGTCGATAATGCATTCCAAGATGGCGACCAGTTTATAAAAACATGCGACGACGCGAACACTGCGCTCTTGATATCTTGATACGGATAAGTTTTTTCTTATTTTTTATAGAATAACTAAATAATTTGTCAGCTTCGTTAATATCTGTACAAGATGTAGTTTTGTTTGCTGAACAGCGATTCTCAATTGAACTTAATTTTGTTGAAAAATATGAAGGTGTTATCTAGTAGTTCCCATCTTCAAGTTCATACCTAAAACTTGGAACCTGTGTCAATCATTAGTATTCGTGTGAAATTGAGATTACAAGATTTTTTTTACAAGAATTTCGTACATTATAGAAGCCCGTATTGTTGTATTTTCTGGAAACATACTTTTAGGAGTCTTCAAATAGTTGACATGTGTCATTCTATAGTGACATTACGGTATCATCTTATAGGTCCGAATTAGTCAACGCTGTGAGTAGATTATATGGTTCTCTTTTTTACCCAAATAACAAAAAAAATACAATAAAGCCTGTCCACTTGTCAAGGTGCTACGTATTTTGTAATAGTAGAATTATTTATTTTTTTGTCTCAGAGATAGGACTTCAAATCGCTTCCCCCTGTTTAAAATAATCGACCACGAGGAGTAAAATCAGCGAAAAAAGAAGGTATAGTGCCAAAATTGGTTCCTCTGATGCCTCCAAACAGAAGAGAATTTTATAATATAATAATGTTAAAATTTTGAACCATCTATTTGCCTTTTTAAAAAAGACTTAGATGCCTGGGCACTAAAGAGTAAATATACTGAATATGACTTAATGAAGACTTGGTAAACAGAATTACATACAGTGAAAAATTATTTGAACACTTTAACTTATTTTGCAGCAGCAAGAGCGACGTCTCCAAAGATAAGAAAAAGGGGAAAACAGTCCATCCGGTCACTGCGAGCGAATTACTCGGCAGTGACAGCGAAGCCGACGAAGAATTGCGAAATAAAACTGGTACGGACGATTTGAACTCATACCATTATCGGCGTGTAGCTAAGGGCTATACTAAAGGGCAACCATTATATTGATTTAAAAATGTATAACTGTAAGGAACTTGAGAATGTCAAGCCCAAACAAACGTGGCGGAAGTCTATAGTGACGTTAAAAACCAAAAATTCTGATGATTCGCTAGCATGGAAGCATCTCGTTAGTTTCATTATGGCGGTTAAAATGCAGTTCTAAGATGCGCCTGCCACTTTTGTTTCCACTTCTAATAATTCTTATTAAATTCGAATGTAACTTATTTTAGCTGTTATTGTGTACTTAAGTATCCTTGAATCCATGTATTCTCGAATTTAGCTATACGTTTTTTTAAATACGCCTCTGCCTACCCCTCTTTGGGATTATAAAGGCGTGAAGTGTATTTTTTTTTTAAGTACCTACCTATTAAGACTTTTTTTGTATTTTTCTTTCAGAGAACGTCATGAATATAGTCACATGTGAAAAATGTAATATTCAGTTAGAAAAGGTAAGCTATAATTTTCATCTAAGAACAAACCTGCATAAAAAAATGTTTGTTAAAAACAGAACTAGGGAATGTAGATATTGTAGCAACAGCGTTTAAAAATAGAATAGTTACTTATACAATTCATCCATCGAAAAGTAATGTATGTTTTAAACATGAAGAATTTTTATGTGATGCATAGGAAGTAGTAGAAAAACTCATTTGCGCATCATTCCAGAAACATGGTGCTGTAAAGATTAACATTGAACTATTTGTTAATTTTGTGTTGCCTAAGTCAGAGTGGCAGCAACTTAAGTCTTTTCTTTATAAATATGAGGCAGTTTTTGTAATACAGATCTAAAGCTTATGTATTCAAAAGTCATTCAAAGTCTGAAAGAAAAAAAGGTTGAATTCGAACATTGTGAGTCTGGTTGGTCATTTCATTCCTTGGGGTATCTCGAGATAAATATAAATAAATATTCTCCACTTAGAGGAGGTTCATATTTCGATTTACCTGCTTCTATAAAAAATACGAAGAGCTGTATAAATATTAAAAATAACATTATATATTACATATATTTATAACATATTATTCACTCGGCAAATCGAGATTTTTTTGGAGCAACCAAAAATCCAAAAACAAACTTCTTTTGAGCTCAAGAGGCTATACGACACGACTACGGAGTGTGTACATGCTATCCATAACTTGGGAGTGGACACTAACTCATGGGATCCACTTCTTGTACTCAGTAACGTATGCAGAGTATAAGGAAGCTAGAAAATCTCCTAGAGAACTACCAAAGCTGGATGAGTTCATGGAATTTCTTGAAAATAAATTCATCTCGCTAGAACCTATCTCCAAGAGCGAAAGAGAACCTTCATTTAACAAACCTCAACCCCCCAAGCAGCCATACCACAGTTTTTTAAAGCCTGAAAGTTATAAAAAACCTTTCCCTAGAACTTTCCATACCAATGCCACATATTCAAGTAAATGCCCAGTTTGTGACGCAAATCACGAACTGTTCAAGTGCACAAAGTTCATTGACATGACATCAATAATGAAAATGAACACGATTGATAATCTGCAGCTCTGCCGAAATTGCTTATTTAAACATAGCTCAAAATGCACCTCGAATAAAAAATGCAAAATCTGCAATAAGCCTCATCACTCGGCTATTCATGATGCAATCTCGCTGTCGTCAAGCGCAAGTTCAGCTGCCAAGTCAGCACTAGCAACTCCAAAGTCCAACACTTCACCTGCATTGGGGTCACGAAATGTAAATCACGTAGCAACTGACGAGGGAGAAGTGTTGCTTACCACTCTATCCATCAACGTCAGAGCAGCGGATGGGGAGTATGTGAACTTACGAGCTTTGTTGGACCAAGGCTCGCAAGTATCTTTAATTTCGGAAAGGGCAACTCAGCTTTTGGGACTACAGCGTAAGAGGAATACAGCATCAGTATTTGGGATAGGAGACAAGGTCAAGCAAAGCAAGGGTTTAGTAAAACTTGATATTAAATCCGTACACAACAATTACGATCTTCAAACCGATGCAATTGTGATTTATCAGGTAATAAATAACTTGCCTATTAGCTCCATCCAAAATATACAGTTAATAATATAGAAAATTTATGAGTGAACGGACGTTGTTTTCCTAAATCATCGGGAACAAACGGGATTTAGGTAGAATCAGGGCAGCGTTCGCTCAAAATATCTATTCCACAGAAGGAAAAAGACGGATGTGTTTTACTTGTGCCAGCTTATAACTATTTAGCTTTCAACTACAGGAAAGATACTGTGCTATTAATCTCAGAGACAGAGCTATCAACGTGCCACCAAGTTAAGGAGAAAACTTTTTGTTATTTGAATGTGCCACCTTACGACTTCAAGAACAAAAACTCAATATGTGACATCAAAACGGTCAACTCTCATGCGAAAACGTGCACCACAGAAACAACAGCCTGTGAAGTCCGATGGATCAAATTACAGCACGCAAACTTGTGGCTGTATTCATGTTGCGAGAAATGCAAGGTGCGCATTATTTGTATGAACGATGTCAAGCTTATATCACTACAAGGAAATGGAATTCTTAGTCTAGGTCAGGGTTGCACCTTACTAGCTAATGGATTTGTAATATCAGCTCACAACAACTACCATAGTGACTTACATTTATCGTCTGAAGTTTACGTCCTCACTTTCTCTATGATAAATCACATTACAAATACATCGTTCAAATTTAAAGATGACGGACAGAAGGAAACTACTTTAAGCACAGAAAATGACGAGATTATTAAGAAGGGTCTAGAAAGCGTTAGGGAACAATCTGAAACTGAAATGTCCAGTCATGACATTCACCAATACAGCATTTCATATGTCATGTTAGCTTTAATCTTGAGTGCGGGTATCTGCTTCACCTGTGTTCGGGTGAGGCGTCAGCGCCGGCTGCAGCAGAAAGCTCCGTCGCGCGCAGCTCCAGCAGCGCCCGAGGTCGAGCTGGCGGAGGTGGCAGGGAATGCGCCTGCACGGAGCGTCGTCGCCCGAGAGCGACCCTCCTACTCCACAACAGCGCCGAGACGTCATAGTGTGTCGGGTAGTAGTGGTCACAATCAACAAATAGGTCACAAACTTCGAAATCAAGGAACAGTGTCGGTTGTGGTCCATCGCCACGAATACGAAAGTCGTACGATTTTACTACAGGGAACTTTGGACTATAAGTATTCAAATACTGTACTAATTGTGAAAAATGTAATTCTAAACTTATTAATTCTTAATGATAACTTTCTATCTTAATTCTTTGCTAGCCTTCAGTCAATACTTATATGTTTATAACTATTTTTTATGCTTTTCTCATAATCCTTTTGAGATGTTTACTTTTTGAGGCGGCAGGATGTACGAGCTAGCGTACATTAACCTTAGGCGTTTGACCTACTAGCGCATCAGCACTTTACGTTGACTGTAACTCTGCTAGCATAAGAATTAAGGAAAATAAATCAGTAGTTAATTTACTCTCAACTCGGTCGGTTTTATTTCATAATTCCTTCCACAGCTTTAGCACTTTAGCAACATAGCTTTACTGTGAGATGTACTACTCTCACAAACAGTTTTATTTGTTTCTAAAAACATCGATGATTTAGACATATCGATGTTTTTAATCGATATTTATCGTACATCGATACTTTTGATTCGATGTCAACATCGATGTTTTTCTAATATCGATCATCCCTAGAATAGATAAAAGAAAAAAGATTCCAATATGTCAGGATCCAGTGGGAGACTTACCAGTCAATGATAGTCAACTAGATGACTAATTTGGGCCTGTTGAAAGTACCATGAAGGCTGATAAAACGTATGTACCTAGTGAAGTTTCATTATCATCTGAGGAAGACTTACCTACAGCAGTCAGTAAGAAGGTTTTGCCAAAACGGGAAAGGAAGCAGCCTGATAGGTATGGACTAATGTGCACAGAGCAGTGTGAACCAGAGAATGGAGAACTAACACTAGAAGAAGCACTACAGGGAGCAGAGAGAGATCATTGGGAACAAACGGTAAATGAAGAGTTACAAAGCTTCGAGGACAACAGTGCTTGGGAATTGGTTGAATCTCCAAGTGGTAGTGCAATTTGTTGGAATTGTAAAAAGAAGAGATATACTATTTGTCACTGTCATTGTTGCTGTCACTGTCTGTGTGTTTATAAAGGAGTACAGAAGATTTTTGTAGTGTTTACAAATCTCTTTTAATCGGGGTAAATAGGCGTAGCTTCCACAATATTTCCAATAGGTTATAGGCCCAGTACAAGCAAGGATTAATAATCTACAAATATTTTTCGGTAAATACTAAAATTCGCCGAAATTTATGGAGATTTGGAAACGTCATATTACCATTTGATTCAAGATGACTTTAAATTCTGTTGGAATGGGAATACCAATAGAAAAACTTCAGGGCTTGAGGACTACAATCAATGGAAGTTTATGATGAAAATGATTCTCATACATGAAGACCTCCTAGAGTGCGTTGAGATAGAGGATGGCAGTAAGGACGAGAGGAAAAACCAGCGTACCTTAGCAAACATTTGTCTGTCAGTGGGATCAAGTGCTCTACCACAAGTTCGGAGTGCGACTACTCTCTATCAAGCCTGGAAGAGTCTATAAGCTGCATACGAAGATCAAGGCCCGTGCAGACGATTGCGTTTATTAAGATCATTATTCGGATTGAAGTTATGCTAGATGGATAGCATGCAGACATACTTGTCAAGAGTAACAGAGCTTGGACAGCAGTTATCTGACATAGAATCACCACTGGACGATGAGTTTTTAGCAGTCATCATGCTGAGCGGATTGCCCACAGACTATGATCCCTTGATAATGGCGCTGGAGAATGTTTCTGAGAAGCTGACTAGTCGGAGTGTGAAGAGCAGATTGTTGCAGGAGAATAGCAGACGCAATGATAAGAGCGGACACTCGGAGATCACAGCATTGGCCACGAAGGCGCCGCAGCGGGTGAAGATATACAAGTGCTTCAGTTGCGGAAAGCCCGGACATATGAAGGATTGTACGAGAAAGAAGACTGGAAACACGGACGTCAAAGTCAAGACACCTTCAGAGCGAACGTGTTTGAGTACACTCTCGGTAAACATCGGACACTGAACACAAAACTCGACGGCGTCACCACGGACTTTCACTCAGCCATATCAGAGCTCAAAGTTGAGTTCTCGAAGACCACCGACTTCTTCAGTGTCGTGATTGGTGATTTGGTGAAGTCTCTTCAAACATGAACGCGAGGATGTCGGCATTGGAGCAGGAAAACGACCGTCTAAAAGTGGAGGTAGCTAGTCTCACGCGTGTTCAGCAGAACGTCAATGCAGAGGGACTTTTCGGAGTGATCGACCAGCTGCGGATGGACCTCAACGACCGAGACCAGGTCGCGCTGCTCAATGACGTGGAGGTCACCGGTATCCCGGAATTTGAAGGGGAGTCCTGCGGCCACATCGCGACCCTCGTCGCAGTGAAGCTGGGCGTGCAGCTGGATCCAAGGGATGTGGTGAGTGCCTCACGCGCTGGTTCTCGCCGGGCTGTCCCGCTGGCTGGCGAGACCGCACCCCGTGCGAGGCCCATCGTGCTGCGCTTGGCGCGTCGATCCATCAGGAATGAATTCCTTAAGAGTGCTCGTGTCCGTAGAAGTGCCGCTGTGTCCACTGGCGACCTGGGTCTACCGCCCCATGATGCCCGACGAGTATACGTCAACGAGAGGTTGACCAAGACAAATAGGAAGCTGTTTGGCATGGCCCGG
>SJJU01015261.1:0-12843 GCA_012932125.1 Conopomorpha cramerella
TAATATAATTTACTAATATTATAGTCTAATTGAAATGTTGTTCATAAGATTAAGTAGATAATATAGTATTAATTTTAATCTTGAGTATTTACCATTTTGCTGTGCCCTTACAGGGTTTCATGACTGAACCTATAATTATGTAAGAACCATTGTACTCATGAATGCACAAATTATTATGATTATGATTATCAAATAACTAGGTGTCTCGGCAAACATTTGTTTTGCCATCGGAAGTCGTTTTTGTACACCGTGGATTGGATGAAATACACCTTTTACCTTAACTTCCACGTGTAATTCAAGACCAAATGGTCTAGCCGTTCTCGAGTTTTAGAGACTAACAAACATCAGTTAATTTTTATAAAATAAAAAATAAATACACTTCACGCCTTTAATCCCAAAGAGGGGTAGGCAGAGGCACTTGCTAAAGCAAGTACCCACGGTTCACACGCGCGTATTTAACCCAACGTGACAGGGGGTGAGCCCATCGCCCGTTATAGGGTTCACACACCTTGTGGTGTGCGGGTTTCATCACGATGTTGTCCTTCACCGTACGAGCGTTGCGTTGCGTACATAGGCTCTGAAAAAGAGGCCCATTGGTCCAGTAGCCGGACTCGAACCCGGGACCTCCCGGTTACAAGTATCCGACCAACTGGACCACAGACGCTCTCACCCAATCAATGATAAAAATACAGCCAGATTGAAAACCTCCTTCGTTTTGAAGTCGGTTAAAATCACATAGACATCACTTGCCAATGTGATGTTTATGCATGGACTGTGCCGTTATCTGTCATCATGATGATGATGATGATGAGCTGGCTTTAAATATACGTTAGAGTGTAAAAAAAAAACTAAAGCCACATACAAAAATACGAAATGCAACAGGCAGTGTAGGTATCGTTATCGACAGCTCGTTGTTCAACGATCGTTAAATGAAAGCTAGGCTTATACAGGCCCTATATGAACCTTATACAAGGCCTATACAGGATGTTTAGTTAAAAACGGTTAATTGTTCAATGTCATATAGCACGATTTTTAACCCTTAATCAAACAAATTATATTAAAAAAATATAAATATTCCCACTAGATTAAAAAAATATTCCCACTAGACCGTACTTTGAACCTTATTGAATGTCTTCACTGGAATTATCTAAAGATTTCAGAGAAGATATCACACATAAGGGACACTTGACTATTTAAACAGTAAACAATAAATTCACCAAATCGAGCTTTACAATTAAAAGCTACATTTCATAATGAACTTCACCCGGGTTTATGTGTAGGGGTCGGTAATTACTATAACAAATGTCAATAGAGTCCAAAATCCATCAGAAAAACACCTAACATTGTCTGATTAAGGGTTAAGACATAGCCTGATGAGAGAGTTATTAAACGTTGCCACGTTAAAACGCGAGTAACATCGCGCGGTACAGCTAGTCTGCAATAAAGCCAGAGCATACTGTATAACCGAAACGACAGGAAAGAAAGTTGAGCCCGGATTCCGACTTTACTCAAGAATTATTATAATATCGCCCCTAATGCGTATTTAAGCCCGCTTTAAACGGAACAAACTGGTAGCTTCCCTACGTGGGCTGAATGGACTGAAAAATGACTGAATCACAAAGGAAGTCTAAAATACACCCCACAATAAATGTAAAGTCCTATTATTCTGTTCTCTCTTTTACGGGCGGCAGATGTGATTTTTTTATTCATATTTTTATTTTATTTTTACGCGCTTCTTTTGTTTCCCACTTTGGTGAGACGAGTGCGCAATGAGAAAGGAGGTTTGAAATTAATTAGAGCTGCTGTTTCGACCTTGATTATTATGAAAAAGTAAACCATATTGCTGTGCCACGCTCTGCGCAAATGGAGATGGATTGGCCACGCGCTACGAAGAGGCGAGAACGATCCGGCGGTTGTGGCTTTCGACTGGCGCCCTAGCGGGGAGCGGAGACGAGGAAGACCAACGCACACGTGGCGGCGCTCCGTGGACTCCGAGCTCAGGGCGACGGGCATTGACGCTGGATAGAGGGACATGGAGAGATATCTGCAAGGCCCTATGTACCCCCCGGGTATGCTAGGACCTAAGTAAGTAAGTAAGTAAACCATATTGCTGAAGTTCATTTTTCAGGCTCGGTATAATATTGTAAAGAAGTTTCTGGCGGATATTGTGATGTTTCAGTCACTGAATTGGTGGCGTGAAAAGTACTCGAAACCGGAGGTCATATTGCATGAAACGATGTATGAATGTAGATGAAGCGAAAGGGGTATGTCGGGACCGTGACAGATGGAGATCTGTAGTCTCTGCCTACCTCTCTGGGAAACAGGCGTGACGTGTATGTATGTATGTTTCATAGTCTCCAGACTCTATACTGAGTGCCAAAGACTGTATATACTTACTTTATTAATCATCATCATCAGCCACATAACGTCCACTGCTGGACGAGGGCCTCCCCCAATGAGATCCGTCATTTGGGGTGAAATGCCAGTAATGGCCACGCTTGGCAGGCGGGTTGGCGATCGCAGTGGTGTTGTGGTTTAACTTACAGAGAGCGCTGCTGCCCGTTCTCTGGAGAGCTCCCTCGGTCGCCTCTTAGGACCCCCATGACGGGAAAAGTTGGGCTGGGGTGGTGACACATGTATTCTATTCGCCGTCACCACACGGCTACTTTATTAATATTTACTCTATAGTTAACATTCTGTCAATAATGTTATGTTAACCGTTGTTTTGGACATAAATATTATCAGCATTTCCCTGTTATTATAGGTACGTTTCATACATACATATCTTCCTCTAAAATAGCTCTATTTACAAACGAAAACCGCATCAAATTCCCTTGCGTGGTTTGAAAGATATAAGCATACGTAGTAAGAAACAGCGAGAGGTTACTTTGCTTTGTACTTTTTTTGCCAAAGTTTCTGTCCTTGTGATCCTAAGGACCCGTCCACCCCCTTTTAGGGATTATGGACATGAGTGTATGTATGATTGTCGATGGGCTCATCCCCCGTCACGTTGGGTTAAATACGCTTGGTGAACCGTGGGAATTTGCTTTAGCAAGTGCCTCTGCGTACGCCGCTTTGGGATTAAATGGCGTGAAGTGTGTTTGTACCTATGTCATTATCACATATCAACAATCCAGTTATAGCATGAAACAACGTCGCCCTTAATTGCCTCAATGAATCTATTTAGTGCATGTGTGAACGTAAATAGGTTTGTATGTGTGAGTGAATTACGCTATTAAGCACAGAATTGCATTGACCTGAAAATTGTCAACTATAACCATTATAAAATGAACTCGTTGTTATAGCAAAACGATTCGTAGTAGAGTCCAGATTAGGATGGTTTTGTTAAATCTGTTTTGTCTAGGTGTTATGATAGCTCAAGGTGATATTATTGAATTTAGTTACACTGTAACACTAGTGGACTTGCCGCGATTTCTCTCGCTTAGTTTCTGTTTTTCACATACTTTAATATGCATATCGTCCTGATGATTAACTTTATGAAATATTTTCATGTCGGGAAAGCTCGTTGTCTAAAAGTATCTACCTTCATGCTTTATACTTTACTAGCAGCCCGCTCCGGCTTCACACGAGTGCAATGATACAAGGTGTTTATCTACTATTATGCATGATGGGCTCACGCCCCGTCAAGTTGGGTTTAATACGCTCGGTGAACCGTGGGCATTTGCGTTAGCAAGTGCCTCTGTCTACCCCGCTTTGGGATTAAAAGGCGTGAAGTTTATATTATTCATTATACATATGTATATATTAAACATATTAAACCTTCCGTGGAGAGTTGGTAATAAACAGGGAGGGACGAAGATAATTTTTACTCCATAGTCAAGAAAACGTGTGCGTTGAAAAGAGGCAAAAGCAAGTAGATGCGCACGTCTCCAGAGAATGGCCCGTACAGAGAGAGACAGGTAGAGCTTGGGTGGTGTTGAGCTCCCTAAAATTCCTCTGGAATCAATCACTCTATCAACTAAAGAAAACCGCATTAAAATCCGTTAGCGAGAATTAAAAAATCTAAGCACACATAGGGACAGGCAGCGGGTTGCGACTGCGGTCAAAGGGTTAAAAAATATATAAAAGTTAGCAATCTACGCATTTCAGACCAATTTCAGCCTTCATTTGGTGAAAATTTCACTTTCAGCGCTTCGCGTTTGATCAACCCACCTAATAACGAATACCGAATCCTTTGAGAATAATAAATCACTGAAAATATTTTCGAATCTCCATCAAAATCACAACAAAGAACCCCCTGACACCTAGCCCGTGCAGGGGTATGAAATGCAATTATGCAAATGAGCCAATCAGCGGCCAGGGATTTGAAATTCCAAGCAGCCCCTGAAAGCTATCAGTCCATACGTAATCGTATTATTTAGAAAAGTTATGGCAGTAGGTCCACCTTCTGGGGCATGTCAATGTTAACATCGACCAGTGTTATCTGAGCTCTCATTTCATATGACTGAAGAAAGCAAGGATGCTTTGAAATTGAAACATCTAAAAACAGCCATCTTAACCGTCTTCGGGGATACTCAGGAAAAGACAACAGAAGTTTTATTGTTTTCAAGTCGACAGGCGGGACGTGTCCACAAAAGGGTTAAATTACTAATTGCGCTCACGTTTACAATTATTACCAGTAGATGGCGCTAACCGATTCCATTTTCCATGTCAATCGCACTCTGTATGATAGATCATTTTAGAGGACTTTTAGACGATTTTAGATACGTACTCGCGTTTATTTTCGTTGCCGTGGGAATTTAGAGATAAAATATAACCTCTTTTATTCGGGATAGTGTAGCATTCTAATGGTGAAGGAATTAACGAAATTCGTTCGAATCGGCCAGTAGTACGCGCACTGACATGATATTAAATGTTTAAAACGGGCCAAAGACAAGCATTCAGCTTACCTTCGTTGTTTGCCCGACGTTTCGACACAGTTACACGTGTCGTGGTCGCGAGCTGACTGGAGTACGGCGGCGGCAAAAAGTCACTGTTTCGAACTGTGACTTTTTGAGGGTAGTTCCGGATTCGTAGCCAACCAGTGAACGACGCCGCCGCCGTGCTCCAGTCAGCTCGCGACCATGACACAATGATTTAGTTGATATCGCGAAAACATCGCAAGGTACTTTGATCATGTAAGTCCGAGTCCTAATGGAACGTTAAGCGACATCTAGTGTGAAAAAGAAACGTAATCATTTAAACAACATTTTTTTCATGTTGCTACCTAAAGTTTTCACATTAAAATTCTACCTACGAATCCAAAAATTTGGTGTAGTCAATTAATAATAATCCATAAAGGTAGGCTGTTGCCGACAGAATCGATACAGAATGAATACGTACCTATCAAATTGTAGTAAATAACTTATAAAGCGAATCATCCATCTATGTCAGCAACTAATAATCGATGTGGCATTTTCAATTGATATATGCGGCTACATTCTTTCGCTCAATGACTGAAATTGTGAAACATTTTTCACATACAATTCGTCACGTCAGTGTACCAGAGGGGTAGGCAGAGATAACGGTTATATATTAGTCACGGAATTCGGCACCCCGACCATGAAAGGATGTGTGTTTGATCGTTAACCGGGTTGCGGATGAAATATACCCGTAAGCTGAAATTACGGGTCACACATAATTTTGTGTTTCTTTTTTTTAAATTCATTGAACAAGCGTTTGACCACCATGCTGCCTGATGTTAAGCGTGGATGTGGTCTACGATGGAGCATACTTGTTCATTAGGTACCTTGTGTACACAAGAAATCTAAATATCTCACAATCGAGGAGAGCTAGCTGATTAAAGGAAACTGTTTATTTAAAGACATATATGTAATGGACAAGCTCTTCCATGTAACAAAATGGTTCTACTTTTGTTGACAAGATTCGAGCACTATTACACATTATTTATTTTAAAACACTTCAAATACCTTTAGCTTTCGTCATAATATGACTCCCAGATGTAGCGTTTCTCCTAATATGACCTACCAACCTAGAGAAGTCTCCGTCTAAAATCGAGCAGTAGTTTTATTAGAAAACGTTTGTGCGGCATCAAGTATCCAATCTCTGATAGTGTATAATAAGATATACATTGCTGATATAAATGAAATATCATCATCATCAGCCACATTACGAGTGCCTCTTCCAATGATTTCTATGATCATTTGAGGGGAAATGCCAATAATAGCCACGCTTGGCAAGCGGGTTGTCGATCGCAGTGGAGTTGTGGTTTAACTCACAGAGAGCGCTGCTGCCCGTCCTCTGGAATTCCCTCGGTCGCATCGTACGATCCCCATGACGGAAAAAGTTGGGCTGGGGTGGTACACGTGTATTCTATTCGCCGTCACCACACGGCTGAACGGTGAGAACGAAATATAGACGTATGATGCTTTTAGGATATGTCACGTTTTTTTTGTAATAGAAACAGAAAATGTTCTGAAGGACTATTTCTCAAAGAATCAGATTGTAACATAAAATATTAATAATGTTATTGAACAAACGTGTGGCGGATAGCAATCTATTTCATTCCAAAATTCTATTAAATATACGTAGCGTGTAATAGTCAAAACGTCTGCAGAACAGCTTCTCGCCTTTTTGTCCATCACACTAATAATTTCACGCGTGTTCGTTCACACGACACCCTTTGTTATTCCAATGTATACCATTAATTACGTCACGAGGGTTGTATGAAGAACATATCCGCAAAAAGGTACTTATACATTTCCCCCCGCAAATAACCTCGTTAACACATTTCCTTTAACGTTAAAGGACAGCAAAAAGTAAAGTATGTTAACACGAATGCCCAACGGGTACGTGTAATCAATCTTAAAAGAGCACATGCGACGGAGATAAAGTGAATAGGGAGTAAGAAAGGGACAGATGTATGACCATAATCTAATTATAATAAGGCTACGTTTTCGTAGAGAATAATAACCGGGTGTACAGTCGACCGAAGACCGTGTACACTCTGAGTATGAAACTCAAATGAATTATTGTAGAAAGGTTTTTTAATATATTAATAGTAATGTACCGACGTAAAGTGCTTTTAATTAAACAGTAATTCATTACCTAAGATAGTTGTTACAACTGGTGTTATATGAAAATGTTGTGGATATCTATTATTGATGTAAACACTAGAATTTAGTTAATTTAATGTTATATTGTATTGTTAAGTGTTTATATTGTTGATGTGCCTGTATAAATAAATAAATAAATCATGTTTACTAAATTTGGACTCCTGTTGTCTGAGAAATAAAAATATTATTATTTTATTTTTTAACACAATGAACGAGCATTTGATCACCATCCTGCCTGATGTTAAGTAGCGATGTGGTCTACGATGGAGCACATTTGTTCATTAGGTACCTATTCACCCGTGACTTGAAGACCTTCAGACTGTACTGCGCAGGAAACACAGAATTCGACAAGTCATTCCACATCCTGGTGGTTCGTACTATGAAAGTGGACGCAAACCGTTTGGTTCACGTATATGGTAGATCCACCTCGTATGGATGACGTTTTGCCGTTATCCTGATTGTCCTATAGTAAAAACGCGATGGGGTTATTAGTAATGATATTAAGGTTAATTTTTAGTTAGACTTCAAAAAACACCGTACAAGCGTTGCGTTTCAGAGCCTATGTACGCAACGCAACGCTTGTACGGTGAAGGATAACATCGTTATGAAACCCGCACACCACAAAGTGTGTGAACCCTATGGCAGCGGTGAACCTATCGCTATTATAGGGTTCACACATCTTGTGAACCGTGCTTGGTGAACCGTGGGCATTTTCTTTAGCAAGTACCTCTGCCTACCCCGCTTTGGGATTAAAATGCGTGAAGCGTATACTTTTCAAAAAGGATAAGGTTCTCAATTCGTCGATACTTTTTTTACCTCTAAACTTTTGACTGGGTGAGACTTAAAATTATTCATTTTTTCTTTTAAAAGCTGATTTTAACCGAATAAATTTGGTTCAGTTCCAACAAGGACTTTCATGAGAAAACCACAAAAGTGTAAGTAAGGGCCTACCTTACTTATAATGGCGGAAATGCTATTTCGAAGATATACAAAGCCCAACTTAACTTGTCCAGTTGTATGTCAAATACGGTATAACCAGTTCAAGTAGACCTGTAATAACCGTTTGTTGTGTAAGTGACAACGCGTTTATTGGTAAGGGGGTTAATATTTTATTGGTTGAAGCCGGTTCCTTTTTGTGTTGCAGTTTCTTTTTGTCGTACAGGTGCTGTCAAAACTCTGTTGTGCTCTGACCGGTCATGAGTTTTGACAGCTTGTGTGTTCTATTGGTTAGTTATATGGATCTGCATGCGGTTGTAGTTTAGTTGCATCGCTCTGGTATGTAGCGACGTGATTTCGTAACTTTCATTTCTTATTCTTAATTTTCGTTTTCCTTAATACTTACTCATACATACATATGAGTAATATACATATATATTATGTATGTATGAGTAGGTATTAAAGAAAACGAAAAAAAATATTTCATTCATTTTATAAATTATTATTTTTAGTCAATTGTGCATGATGTGGTACGACCTTGTTGGTTATCCAAATTAAATAAATAAATAAAAAATAGCGATACTCATCGTTTGCCGCTACGGTGCCAGAGCGGTGCAACTGCGAGACTTGACTCAATGCTGAACTAATGTATCTCTGTTCAGAGCCTCGAGCCAGAGAGAAAAATCATAGGCGCGAATAGTACCGATGAAGTCGGGTTTTTAACCGAATTAAAAAAAAGAAGGATGTTCTCAATTCGTCTGTATTTTTTTTATGTTTGTTACCGGTGAACCGATTTGGATGTTTTTTTTATTTGAAAGCTGGTGCTTCCCGTTTGGTCCCATGTAAATTTGGTTCAGTTCAGACAATGGCATCCATGATAAAACCACATATATGTCAAATTTTACTGGTTGAAGTCGGTTCTTTTTTCATTAATTATTTTTCTTTAAAATTACTATAACAGGAAGCCACTGAAAAACGTAACTACTGAATGGGAAATGCGACATAGTAGTGACAAAATTTAAGATGATTTATCATAATAAACTATATTAAAGGGATGATTATGATTGACAATGGCTTAAAGTTGTAATCAAATTAGTAGTATGCCAAACGACCTTCTAGTTAATTAATTATAATTTAGTTAATACAATATTTAGGTCTGTTAATTAATTAGTTAATGAAGAGTTTTCTTTTAATTAACTGGAGGCGTGTACAGAGCATTTGCCGCATTGCCCAAGGGGTTTCGCGGTCGATATCCACTAACTACCAGGGTCAAGTGTGTTTCCTGACTGTGAAGTAACATGGGGACACAAGACTTGTGACTTGTGTCTTACTCTTACTTTACGAGACCGAACATTAAGTAAAAGGACTGTTCACCAGTCAGAGATGTATCCGGCCATCAAGAACTTGTTAAATTAGTATTAAGTCATATTTATGTTAAGTATACTTAGCAGTAAGCCTTGGCGATTTGAAAAGATGCCAGTTTCTTACCGGTTCTTCTGGCCTGTAAAAGAAAATAATTCGAACCGGGGACAATTAATTTTGTTTTTAAAGTCATAAATGAAGCTTTGTGTTATGCTACTGTGTATCTGTATGTTATATAACTTATAACGATGAAATAAATAAATTTCCACATCCTGGCGGTTCGCACTATATGCTGTTGGCTATGTGCAAAGCGAGTAGTGGCAGAGAGATAACGACCGCAGCGCACAACACGCAGCTGTCAAGTGTTGATTGCAGTACAAAATCAAAGCAAAGAAATGGGCCATGACTGTTGTTGCGTTGTTAAATTTTAACGTGTTGTGTTCTTACATGCTCGGCTAATACTCATTTATTGCATTTGATCTCAGTTTGTGGTAGGAAACTAATATTATGTGTAATAGTTTCAAACCCGGTTTTTTATTATATTAATTTTACAAACTATTGAATAAATTTCACTTGTATAATATTATCAACAACACTATTTTAATCTTTGGTTTTATTTATATTTGCAAAGAAAACAATGTTGTGTGTGTTATTATTTGACAGCTTCCGCAAATGTTGTAAACGCTACGCGTCGCCACCGTCGCGCACATAGCCAATAGTTAAGGGTTAAGCTACGCTTCCCTATTCAGTCCGTCACAAGCTAACAGTTAAATGTTGTGGTTGATATTAATGAAGTACAGTCATGCAAGTTACTCACTAAAGTCTTCACAATGTTAGAACTTGAAGGGTGAAGGAGGTGGCGTACATTAATATTTCAAATACACGTGTTAATGAAAAGTAAACCATGACTAGAACGGTATAAGAATGATTTTAGATGTTCACAGTGTGTTGCTTATAGACAAATAGTGTTGAGATTGTTATCATTCTTCCCCTTTACTTACACTTCAGTGTGTTTATAATTTACTTACGTGTATATTCTACGATATACATATAGACAGATCTAACGCGTGATAAAGTAGCGTTGGTATATGTATATTTTAACAGACACGATGTTTCATGAGTAACTTTGGTTTTGAATATTGGGTTATAATTGGAATTTGTTTGTATATTAAGAAGTTAGTCTATATATTCCAAATAATTACTTTTGTACTCCAAATAGGTGTGAATTATGACAGTTTCAGAGAGAAAGAAATTATTTTTAATTTGTATGCATACATGTAATTGTATATATAATTTCGTCCAATTTGAGAGATAGTTAGAGATAGTTTATATTTCGTGACATCCACTGCTGGGTACAGGCCACCCTGGAGGTTATACTAATTTTATATAGTTAAGACAGGACAACGTCTGTCAAGTTCACTAGTGTAATATGTTCCTTCCAGTGGAATTTGCTTCGAGTGAAACTCAATATGTTTTATTTCAAATTAATATCAAAGCGGTCACACATATATACCATTTCGAAAATTCAATTATATCTGCTTAAATTATCGATGCTTAAAACGTCGAAATTATCCAATATATTAAATACCGACATTCAGTACATCGAATTCGAAAATATTGAATATTTAAAGGTCGACTGCTTAAAACGCCGAAATATCTAAATACCCGTATTGTAAAAATGTAACAACGTAAAAAGCGATTGGCCATCATTCTTTAAGCTTCTCTAAGCTGCGATGCGATCTTCTATGAACGACACTTGGTTCACTCGCACATAAAAAAAGCATTACTATTTTTACACAGGCTTTTTCTCAACTGACACTTACTCTATAGAAAAGTAATAATATTTTTTCTTCGTCCGCTAAAGCTCAATACTTCGAAAGTGAAAATAAATGCTCGAACTGAGGCCATTGGAATGGACCCGCTAGTCCACTCCAACCTCGGCCTAGAAAAGACAAATTGAACCTTCTAATGCAGACTTATACCACAAAGGAGTCCTTTCTATCAATGTCAGAGCAGACCACTCTGTGTAACATTCACAGTATACCTATCTCCCTCTAAAATAACTTAAGCTGTATCCATTTCGGTCGGTCCTAAGAAAGGGATTAACGAAGATCTAAAAGGAATAAAACGCCGAAAGTTTCAAAAGGGTGAAACGAAACGTACTTACATCTCGGCTATTGTGTTCAACAATTACAAATCGTTTCGGACTTTGGTGAGGGTAGAATGAAAAAACGAACGGGAAGAAACGATCACGCCTAGACCGCCGTAAGGACCACAATTTCCGGTCCGATGGAGTACAATGTGCAAGAAAGAAAAATAAAAATACAAAACAAGTTCCGGAATAAACATATCCGTTTAGTCTGCTTTGTAAGCTCCGGGTTCGGGATTTATTTGTCGGCAAATTGTTAACACAACACTTTTTTGCTGGCGATACCAACGTGGCGGGTTGCGTCTATTCACTTTGCATTTTGCTACATTGTACATGGAAACTTTGCAAATGTACGGTTGGGGAAAACAGTCTTAGAATAGTGGCAGTAAATAGAAAATGAGTTTTGGGGATTTTATTTTTTTGGAGAAAATTCTGCATTGAAAAAGTGTGTGTGTTTTTCTGTCTGTGACTTTGTTGTCGTTGTACGTTCGTAGTTTCAGGTTCAGAGTCCGGGTATGTAACATATATACATACACACACATACATACACTTCACGTCTGTCTGCCAGAGAGGTAGGCAGAGAGTACAGATCTCCATTTGTCATGGTCCTGACATACCCCTTTCGCTTCATCTACATTCATACATCTTTTCATACATGACCCGGTTCATGATCCGGTTTCGAGTACTTTTCACGCCACTTCGACCAGGACATCGGTTATGTAAGTAGTTTAGAAATTTCCTTAATTATGTACTATATGACACCCCGCGATTTAATTCGCTTAGTTTCATTTTTAATTAATGTCTATAGAAAATACTACCACTGTGTTTCAGACCCATAACTCCAAAATTTTTGTTTTTTTTATCATTACTAACAAGCGTTTGACCACCTTCCTGCCTGATGTTAAGCAGCAATGTGGTCTACGATGGAGCACAGATACCTATCCAATTCACCCGCGACTTGAAAACCTTCAGACTGTCCTGAGCAGGAAACAACCGGCAAGTCATTCCACATCCTAGCGGTTCGCACTATGAAAGTAGACGCAAACCGTTTGGTAAATGATAAATCCACTTGATATGAATGACGTTTTGCCGTTCTCTTGATTGTTCTACTGTAAAAACGCGATGGGGCGTATTAGGTTGTTCAACTCCGTAGCATGACACACATCAAAAGTGTCTAGGGATTAAGAACATATTTCTAGCTCTAAAAAAAATCAAATTTATTTAAATCAAATCCAATCTTCTGGATTGGCCTCCTACCTAATTCCCCATGCCTGTATCAATGACTTATCACCACATTATGAATAAATTATGAATTAATTC